>SKCR01026398.1:0-261077 GCA_019454045.1 Zanthoxylum bungeanum | reverse complement strand
GACTGGAAGACAGCTTCAAGTTACCAAGTTGCCAAATGAGAGTTGGCAAAACGTGTCCAAGACGTGTGACACTGTTCACGCGTCTTGGACACTATAAAATGAGCCATAAACCATTGTTAGCATTATCCCAAATGAGTGTATACAGATTGTATAGAGAGTGTAGTGAGGTTTTTAAGATTCTTGTTGTAAACTTTAATTTATTCTTGAGAGTAATAAATTAAATTCGGTTTTTCCTCAAACACTCCAAAGGTGATCGGCGAATCACAACAAGTGGTATCAAGAGCTTCGGTTGTTCTTTGGGGTCGTAAAACCGATTAATAGAGCTTCTGATCGGAAAACCGGTTCCGACGAAGGTTGTCAAAAATCCAATTTGAGGGAATCATCAGCTAGTTCACGTTGAGATGACCTCGGTGGTATTTCGCGGCGACCAAATGGAGATCGGACGACGCCGCACGCGCCAACACGCGCCGGCGAGTGAGGAAGTTTCGCGGACACGCGCTACACGCACGTCTGGAGCTTGAAGACGATTATGTGGCTGCCACGTCAGCGCCATGTCAGCCCCATGCAGCACCCAGTCAGCAGACACGTCAGCCACCACGCCATCTGCCACATCAGCCGCCACGTGTCCGCCACGTCAGCACCCATGCCACGTCAGCACAGCCGGTCCCACTGCCACGTCATCATCCTGGTAAATTTCATTCAGCCCCTTGAAGTTTTGAAATTTACAGTTTTGCCCCAAAACTTTTAGGAATTTACAAATCAGCCCCTGTGTCGGATTTAAACCAACGAAGTGTTTATTCCACCTTTTTCGACCGTTCCGGAAGCAACGGCACTTGGAGGATGATAAAAGGTGCCATGGTCATCGCCCGAGGACATATCTGTGGAACCTTATACAAGACTCATGTGAAGATTTGTGCAGAAAGCCTAAATGTAGCTGAACCGGAGGCTTCTCAGAATATGTGGCACCAGAGACTCGGTCACATGAGTGAAAGAGGGTTGTCTACCTTGATAAAGAAGGATCTAATCACTATCTCCAAAAATGCTGCTCTGGATCCTTGCAACCATTGTCTATTCGGTAAGCAACACATAGTCTCTTTCAATTTCTCTTCTACAAAGAAATCAGAGATACTCAGTCTGGTGTACTCTGATGTATGTGGTCCCTTGGAGGTAAACTCACTAGGCGGTAATAAATATTTTCTGACTTTTATTGACGATGCTTCTCGGAAAGTGTGGGTATATTTTTTGAAATCAAAGGATCAGGTCCTAGACTATTTCAAACTGTTCCATGCCATGGTCGAGCGTGAAACAGGGAAGAAACTGAAGTGCCTTCGTACAGACAATGGAGGCGAATACACTTCCAAGGAGTTCGATGCCTACTGCGGAAGCCACGGCATTCGACACGAGAGGACTGTTCCACGCACCCCACAACACAATGGTGTCGCCGAAAGGATGAACCGCACCATTATGGAGAAAGTCAGAAGCATGATCAGTATGGCTAAGCTGCCAAAGCCATTCTGGGGAGAAGCTGTTCGTGCCGCCTGCTACCTGATCAACAGATCACCATTTATACCGTTGAACTTCGAGATTCCGGAGAAAGTGTGGTATGGTAAGAATCCCTCATATTCTCACCTCAGAATATTCGGATGTTTAGCCTTTGCATATGTATCCAAGGAGCTCAGACAGAAGCTCGATGCAAGAACTACCTCATGCATCTTCATAGGCTATAGAGACGAAGAATTTGGATACAGGTTATGGGACCCGAAGGAAAGGAAGGTCATCAGAAGCAGGGATGTAGTGTTTCTTGAAGACCAGACAATAAAAGACATTGAAAAGCCCAAGATGCCTTCTAGAACCAGTGCCGACAATGCCAATGCAAATCCAGACACAACCCCAACACCAACACCAGTGGCCACAGATGATGATGGGGTGCAAGACATACCAGAAGCAGAACCAGAGGAGGAATGAAGTGTTGAGCAGGGGGAGCTGCAGCCTGCTCCATCAGAGGCTTCAAGATCATCCACAGATTCGAATGACAACAGACAGCCAAAACCTCCAGTACGAAGATCTGAGCGAGGCCGGATTCCATCAGCCAGATACTCAGGATCAGAATATATTATGCTTACTGACGAGGGGGAACCAGAAACCTTCATCGAAGCGGTATCTCATAATGACAAAGACAAAAGGCTGCACGCAATGCAGGATGAGATGGAATCTCTGCAGAAAAACAACACTTATGAGATAGTCAAGCTCTCACATGGAATGAAAGCACTGAAGAACAAATGTGTATTCAAGCTCAAGAAAGATGGAAGCGGGAAAGTGGTGAAACACAAAGCTCGGCTAGTAGTCAAAGGATTCCTACAGAAAAAGGGAATTGACTTTGATGAGATCTTTTCACCGGTGGTTAAAATGGCTTCAATCCGAGTCATCCTAGGATTGGTCGCCAGATTGAACTTGGAGCTTGAACAGATGGATGTCAAAACAGCATTTCTTCATGGTGATCTGAATGAAGAAATCTACATGGAGCAGCCAGAAGGATTCAAGGTTTCAGGAAAAGAAAACCTTGTTTGCAAGCTGAAAAAGAGCTTGTACGGGCTCAAACAAGCATTGAGGCAGTGGTACAAGAAATTCAACTCATTCATGGTGGGTCAAGGCTACAAAAGAACTGCAGAAGATCAGTGTGTATACATCCAGAGGTTTCCAGATGGAAATTTCGTTGCTATTCTAATGTATGTAGATGACATGTTGATTGTTGGATAAGAAGCAACGAAGATCACCCAGCTGAAGAAGGAACTCTCCAAGGCTTTCGACATGAAAGACTTAGGACCAGCTCAACAGATTTTGGGAATGGAAATTGTTCGTGATAGACAGAACAAGAAGTTGTGGCTTTCACAGGAAATGTATATTGAACGGGTAATCAGAAGGTTCGATATACAGAAAGCCAAACCAGTCAGTGTTCCGCTAGCGCACCATTTCAAACTGAGCAAGAGTTCGTGCCCCTCATCCAAGAAAGAGATAGAGGAAATGTCAGCGATACCATATTCTTCAGCTGTTGGAAGCCTAATGTATGCAATGGTATGTACCAGGCCAGATATTGCACACGCAGTGGGTGTAGTGAGCCGTTTTCTCTCTAACCCTGGAAATCAACACTTGGAGGTAGTCAAATGGATTCTTAGGTATCTCAGTGGTACAACGAAGTTTCGTCTGTGTTACGGGGGAGCTGATCCGATCTTGGAAGGCTATACATATTCAGATATGGCAGGAGATCTTGATGGTATGAAATCTACATCACGATTCATCTACAATTTTACAGGGGGAGCTGTGTCATGGCAGTCAAGATTGCAGAGGTGTATTGCTTTATCCACAACAGAAGCTGAGTACATTGCCATAGCTGAGGCAGGAAAAGAAATGTTGTGGTTAAAGCGGTTTCTCCAAGAGTTAGGGATCAAGCAGACAGAATACAAGATATATTGCGACAGTCATAGTGCTCTGGACTTGAGCAAGAACTCAATGTATCATTCCCGAATGAAACATATTGATATTCGCTATCACTGGATACGCGAAGTGATGGATCAACAACTGCTGAGACTAGTTAAGATCCATACTGATGAGAATCCAGCCGACATGTTAACGAATGTGGTTACCCGAGACAAGCTAGAGTTGTGCAGAGACATAACCGGGATAGCTTTCAGATGATGATTGCTTTCAGATACAGAGAACTACGATTGGCTTGATCCCAACTCAGGGTACGTAGGCAGTCATACAGATGCAGCCATGGGAGGATCCTTTGGAGGATCCGATTTGGATGATTGATGGTCGGCTCAGATTTTGGAAAATCTTCACCGATGGGGAGATTTGTTGGTTCACATGCAGAGCATGCATACAGCTGCCTGGCATGCTTTTCCACCGAAAGCATGATGAAGACTGGAAGACAGCTTCAAGTTACCAAGTTGCCAAATGAGAGTTGGCAAAACGTGTCCAAGACGTGTGACACTGTTCACGCGTCTTGGACACTATAAAATGAGCCATAAACCATTGTTAGCATTATCCCAAATGAGTGTATACAGATTGTATAGAGAGTGTAGTGAGGTTTTTAAGTTTCTTATTGTAAACTTTATTTATTCTTGAGAGTAATAAATTATATTCGGTTTTTCCTCAAACACTCCAAGAGTGATCGGTGAATCACAACAGATTAAACTGAATGAAGCTACGCAATTCTTTGAACTTACTACACGAATCTCTATTTTATTCTGGAAAATATTAGTATGAAAGAAAGCTTACATTACACAACTAATCAATCTGAGAGCCCCAGAAAAGCTTACAAAATGTAGCAGAAATTTGGCAACAATTGAACTCATAATAATAATTAAAAAAAAAAAAAAAAAAAACATGCCTTCACATTAATTGCATCTATTCAAGCCTTACTTGTCACCTAATCTTTGTATTGCAGCACCCAAATCCTTAGATGATTTACTGGGCAAACTATCAGAATCAATGTCTGAAAAGGATGAATATGCTGTAAAAATGCTTTTCTTCGAAGCACAACAAGCCCATTGCATTGCTCGCTGTGCAGCTCGCCATCCAATCTTGCATGGCAGCTTGATACAGCAGCAACAGGCAGTTGATAAGGGGCAACAAACACACAATAAACAAGCACTACAAGCAAACTCTGCAACTTTACTGCAGAATTTTGAATTCTTCAACCCTGCTGAAAAACAATTAGTAGATGCTGGTCTTGTTGCCCGCTGATGCATGGTCGAGAGAGGTTTGCTTCTGTTAATTAACCTGATACTGTACTGTTTCTTCCTTACCCTTTTACTTTAACTTCCTTTTCTTCTCTCAACAACTTGGTACCTAACTTGGAGATTAATTCTTTTAATGCTTTTCACATGCTTGATTCCCAGAGAATTATGCCACTTCCGGTTTCTCAGAATCTCATTACCATTCAAGAATTCCAAATCATCTACTTTAATTTTGGTTATTTATGTGAATAATCTTTCAGATTTGCTGCAATTTTTTTAAGACTGTTATACGTCATCACACAATAAACAGCATCTCCATACATGTAAAAAAGACTTGGGACAAAGAATAATATGCAACTTTTTTTTTTTTAAATCGTTGGAAATCTCATCGCCAAACCGTCCCTTCCGGATTTAAGCGGAGCAGGTAAAATCTTAGACTATTACAAGAAAAGCACTATCTAGATTCAAACTTAGGACCTCAAAGTAAGATCCTGAGCTCTACACCAACCAGTCACGCCTCTTGGGGACAATAATATGCAACATATATAGCTATATCCAGAAAACATTAGCCCCATCAATCTCTTTGAGTTGAAAGAATCTTATTAAAATCAAAATAATATACATAAAATCATCTCTTTACTTGTAAGAAAAAAAAGTATGAAGCTACATACTTCACATAAAGCACATTAATTAACCTTAACAAGAAATGAAAGCATTCCAGTGATTAATCAGCGAAAGAACATTAGCCGATGGAGCTGAACTAGCACACAATAACAACATATACTGAGGAAAAATGTCTGGCCCTTACACTTGCAAGAGGAGATACTGCCACAAAATTAATATTCAGAAACTAGTGTCCTCAACCTGGAAGTTTGTTTCAACACGTAAGAGTGGTTGGTCTTCATAAATTTATTCTTGGACTAAGTTAGCGTTGGAATTTTTATGTCCGATAAGTAAAAATATTTAAAACATGATTAGTTAATAAATTTATTATTCAATTTTATTTCATGTATGTATTTTGATTTGTTTTATAAAATTGCATTTTGATTTGTTTTATAAAATTCATGAAAAATTCCGTGATTATTTATATAATTTTACATTAAATAGATATGTCTGTGTAAAATGTTATATACATATATATGTATGGATAAAATTTAAAGAGTAATAATCAAAATCCATTAATGATTATGATTTGAAGTTGGGAATCTTCAAAAATTTGAAGTCTTAAATGCATTTCATTTCATTTTGAATGATATAGTTTTATCAAAACTATAATATGTAGAGATATAAAAATACATGTATTTTATATAATAAGATTATATTGGACATGATCAAATAAACTTGAAAAGTTCTAATATTTACGTTAAATTAAGAACATCGGTTTCTTCATAAGGATGGTCATATGTGTGATGATCTTTATTTATTGTATTTAGCATACTCCTATATCATTTTAGTTTATTCTTTAATTTACTCGGTATGATTTTGTATTCGTTACATTTCGTAAACTTTGTATTTTGGGAATGAATTGAATGAATAGTTAGGAATGCTAACCTGATATGATGAAACTTGTTCTTAAGATTCTCTTGTTTGTTGGTTCAGGACTTGAACAATTAGTGTACAAATTCATAATAGTTATGAATTAATTGTTCTTTTTAGAACTAATGGAAGTCAAGGATAAAGATGTAATTGGAGATGTTCACATATTTTATACCTAGCTCCTTTCTGAATCTTTTTATGGAGGATCATTGCATAGGTAATGACTATATCAATGGAAGAATACTTTGAGTAATTAATTTTATAATTATGAGAGTGCAATTTTGGGTATTTAGTGGAATTACTCCATAATTAATAATTTTATTTGATTAATAAAAGAGTTTACAATTAATCAACAGAATTATTGGAGCTTAGAATTATAGGTTCATCGGTCCCCTCATCGTCTTCCATCGTTGTTCGAACGATAATAATTATGAATTATTTTTTACACTATAATTATTCTGTATATCCCTTGTTTGGAATTTATGAAAAAAGTTGTCATAATATATTTATCACTAGATAATGTATATATTTATTTATTTATTAAAATGTTATTAACTAATATTTGATTAATTTGATTAATAAATTTTAATTAATTAAGATAATGTTTACAAACTTTGAAAATTTTAAAAATTCGTTTTTAAAATAATCAACTTATTAGTTGATAATTACAAATTAATATTTTTAATTTGATTAATCAAATATTATTGAGATAATATATATTTTTAATTAATTTACCTTGATTCCAAAAGTTGAAATTTTGATAAAGTATTTAAAATAACAAATATTAGAATTATCTCATTTTCATAAATTACAAGATAAATATTAAATTTTTTTATTTTGTTTTGTTTTGCAAAATCAAAATTGATAATATCCTATACATGGGTTTGTCTTTTGATTAAAAAGATTAAAAGCCATGATGATATTAAAAGGAAAAAACGTGGGCTGAGAGAGAGAGGAAAAAAGAAAAAAAGATTTGTTTTTTTTGTTTTGGTTTTGAGAAAATCAAATGGAAAATAGGTTACAAAGATTCATCTCATGTGTTGAGTACATGAATCATTCACAAGAATTAGGGTGTTTTTCATAATTATATTTACGCCCATATGTACCATTGGAGGTGAAGAGATAAGACGAGGAAGATTGTGGTTTAAAGAATCGTGATTCAAAGAGATCCAGATTGATAGGTATAATTTCTTCTTAATATATATTTTATATTATTAATGTACTAGAAAATACGGATTTGGTCTTTTCAATGTTCATGTAAATAAAATTATTTTTATGTTATGAACATGTTTCTGTTACGCATGAACTTTGAAAACCAGCAAATGGTATCATGAGAGGTCGTATTTATTCTAGTATATTAATAAAAAAAAATGATTTGTTGTAAATCATCTTAATATGTATGTAAAAGAATAATAATAAGAATTAAAAAAAAAACAATAATAATAATAATAATAGTAATAATAATAGTGGTGGTGATGGTGGACCGTAGACAGTTGATGGTCCCTTATTCCCCAAATCAACTAAAGCGGGCAATGGCTGTTTCTAGCTGTAAAGGCCTTTCAGAAGGCCCAATCTTCTTATTTATACTACAATAATGTGTGCTTGCTTCTTTTCTTCTTTTATTCCTTTCCAAACATTGCCTCATTGGAATGGCAGCAACAAAACGTTTTTATTCCCCTGTTACTAAAATATTAAACTCATTTTGTTTCACAAAGTTATAGACTTGATACCACCAGACGCAGCTCAACATGAAACAATCAACTATGTCGAAAATGCAGAAACTCATTTTACAAGACACGTCAATTGAAAGAGCACAAAAATTATAAATATTTTTCATTTTAGTGGAGGCATATTAAAATTATCTTATCAATAAATTATACTTTTTATTAATTAATATGAGATATTTTAATAAAATTTCGCATCAAACAGAGGTAATTGTCCCCTACTCGCATGCATATGGCTCGGCCAGAAAGAACTATTTTGTTGAGGTTATAATTTAACAACTAAATAGTGCATTTTAGATGATTTGGCAACCCATTTATAAGGAGTTGTATGCGTCTGACATCAAATTTTTTTTTTTTTAAATCGTTAGAAATCTCACTGTCAAATTACTCCTTCCGAACTTGAGCGGAGCAGGTAAGAGGCTTGGCTGTCCTAAACTCTTACAAGAACGCAATATCTTGATTCAAACCCAAGATCTCAAGGTGAGATCTTGTGCCATACAGCACCAAACCACGACATCAACTCAGTAAGGCCAATCATGGTATGCCAAAATTGATCTTGCTGAACTGATGCGCCGGACACATATAAGCCTTTCTCTTCATTCACATATTAAAAAACCGTATCCTAAACGAGGACCAATAGTATGTGTCGTGGAGCTATTATTAATTTACCTAGAAAAAAATAATATCTGCCTAACAAAATATCAAGGTGCAATTCCTTCCACATGAATAACCTAACTTTTTTGCCTCCACACAAAATAACAAAAGCACTCTTATATCCATCTATTTGGTGCCAAGCTCTACACAATCAGCAAAACTCAAAACACCTTTGGGGATCAATATGGTCAATCTCCAGAAAACACATTGATTATACAAAACCTGCTTCTGTTCAGTGTTCAAGTTTTAGGCAGTGCAAGTGTATGTATTTTTTAGTACAATTTGATCAGTTGTACTGTTCCGATTGAATCGGAAAAACGTTTTAATAATTTTAAAAATTATAAAAAAAAATTAGGTTTCTTTTAAAACAAATTGGTCTGATCCGATTGACCGAATTTAATCAATTTTTACCAATTTTGACATTGAATTTTTAGGACTTAACCGAACCGGACTTATGGCAATTTCAGATTCGACCAGTTCAATTGAAAACATAGGTATTTGTCGTTTGAGTCAAAATCTAACGCCAGCTCTCTTGCCCGCATCTATAACCATCTAACCATAACCAAATGATTCTAACAAACAATTACATTAGCATATGATTAGAGTAATGGGGGACAAAAGATCTGTCAAAGTCAGATTTCTCTTTTATTATTTCACCACCTAAACTAGTAGGCCCCAGCGTTTGTTGCTGGGTCCCAATTCAGACTTGAAATACTCTCACACGAAAAGAAAAGAAACAACAAAAAATAAACAAAATACACTCGTCTTTATACTGAAACCAAACATGAGATGATGAGTGTAAAAACAATCTCATCACGAATATGGACATACCTACATATATCATGTCAATAATATTCGTGTTATAATATTTCTACACATTTATTAACACGAATAATATATATATATATATATATATATATATATATATTAATGATTTAACATGAATAAATTTATATAAGACAAATATTTATTTATGAGATAATCATATGACAAATAAAATACTATATTGCCACCTCGAAAAGTATTGCCGACTAACCCACACGTAACCCGTTGATTCTACGAGACTGAAAGCAACTGGCCACGTGTGATACCAGGGGAAGGAATCGGTCCCCATTCCTATTTTGGACACTTCTTAGGCAACAAAGAGAGACGGGTCCCTTGTTCGTGCCACCATTAATTGTGATTGTTCAGCTTCTTAACTTATACTAACATTAACCCAATCGCTATTATTTTAACTATATATTTCATTAATAAATACACAAATCATACATTGTTCAATCAATCAACAAGAACAAAAAAGACAATTAGGAATTGCCAATGCCACCCAAGTGCGCAAGCGACAGAGTGGGTGCTACTTCACAAGTCATCAGCAGCTGCCACCAAATTAAACTTAATAAATAAATAAATAAAAGGAACCCTTTACCCTTCGACGTGGCTGCTATCACCAATTTTAATCTTCAACAATAACCCATATTCTAAATAATGGCTTATACAATAATCAATATTATCATAAATAAAACTAATCAATTAATATTATATATATACATTATAAAATATTTTATATTATGTCGGAGTTGATAAGAGATATGTAGAATATTGTTGAAGTAAATTCACTTTCTAAATTAAAAACGCGAGATGCTCCGAGAGAGCAAACCTACTCTAGTCGGTTCCTTTTGGCCATGAAAGAAAATGGACAACCAACAAACCACTTCGACTCACATGCCCCCCCTCCACCTTTTGCTCATTACAATTGTTGTTCATACATTTATTCCTATTATCATTTTATGGCTTATATGTTCTTCCAAGTGACAGGAAAATGAAGTGCATAAGGCCAAAAAACAGAACAGGAAAAAAAAATGCTGATCTATTCTTTTCAAGTGCCATACGAAAATGCTTTCAGTGGCCTACCAAATAAATGAAATATCTTCGCAGCATAGGTCAAAGGAGGGATTAAGGACAAGGTTTTTGCCTTAAATCAATTAAAAGACAAATTAATTAGTTAAACATATCAAAATTTATCTAATATATAAAATTATTTGAGCGATTGTTTTAACAACCTTTAACCACATAGCTTCCCTCAAATCAGTCTGAGGGCATTTCAGGAAAACCAAAAATATATGAAAATTACCTACAAATACAAACAATGATATGAAATGCCCATGTAAATAACAGCTAAGCCTAAGACCGACACCAGCCTTGATTGATGCAATTAAATAAATATTTTTCTCTTAGCTAGTTCCTATTTGCTAATCGAGTAAAATTCATAAGGCAAGTTGTCATTTCAACCACAATTTTAACTCAATTCAAGTAAACTGAGCACACTACTACCCAAATGTGTAATAAGTAATAACAAAATGAATATCACTATTTTTCCGTTTTATTTTCCTAGACAGTGATGATAAAATACAAGAAATGAGTTTTATGACAAATGTTTAAAAAAAAATAAATGAGTCCTCAATCAAAGTAAAGAGAAAATAAAGAAGGCACAAATAAATGAAGAGAAAAAATTTAAAAAAAAAGAAAAAGAAAATTAAAATTAAAAGAAAAAGAAGTCCTCGAATGGAATTTACCGGGGTCTACACCACCGCGAGAAGATGATTCAATTTGAGTGTCCGTACAGATCATAGGGCGCCCATAGTGCGTCAAGCGGGCAGGGCCGCCTGGAGTCAAGCCTGAGCCACGGCTTCCCGCTACCGGACCAATGTAGTAAGCTAACCGGACCAGGGTGTAGGTTACGGCAACTGCCACGCACGTTATCCCCACCTAACCCATGCTGGTTCCACCTGTGTTCAATTGGCGCCACGTGTCCCGCAAAAACCAAAAGGAACGGAGGCAGTGAACCGAGCTCATAGATCCGGTCACTCTTCTGGATCTCCATCCACCTCTCAATCCGCTTCGTATACCCGACCCGCCTCCACTTCACCAGATCTATGACCATAACTCCAGTATTGAAATAACACGGCTTCCTTCCGTTAAAAGTAGCGGAAAATCGCTTCTCACGCCAAAACGTCGCCGTGAAATATTTGGTGAAGTTTGCGTGGCAGTATTCAGGAGCCCCGATTGTTCTTGAACCCAAACTTGTATTCCAAAGTTTTGCAATATCATCAACCACCACTAAATCGGAATCCAAATAAATCACTCTACGAACACACGGCTCCAGAAGATCAGCTAAATAATTTCTGGCGTAATTTAACGGCTGTTCAAGCGCTTGCCTAACGGAAGTGGAGATCAGGTTCCGTACAATATCCGGATCGAAATAATACACCTTGAAGTTCAATTGTGGGAAAGTGGATCTCACTAGGGTTTCCAGATTGGTCTCGGAGACCAAAAAATGGAAGAAAAAATTCTCCGGACACGTGGAGTGTTGTAAAATGGAATGAACGGCGGCGATTGAGCCACGGAGGTACTCAATATCAAGAGTAATCGCGACGTGAACCAGAGAAGGATCACAAACGCTGGCTCCCCCGCCGTTGATTTTGTCAGAAGTGGAACCACATTCATCTGCATTGCGGAATACGGAGGCCTTCCGAAAAGAAAACCTATCGAGCGAATCAACGGCCGACACCTGTGAAGGTAACCGCAGGTAGCTATCGAGGCTGGAGGATCTAATGGCTTCGGCAGGAGGAAACGATTGGAGAGAAGGAGAGAGAACGATCATGACCATAGCGGCTGAGACAAAACCAGAAAATCTCATAATCCAAAGCATCCTCGCCTGGTAAATCCCTCTCCTCTTCTTTTTCTTTGATTTGAAATCGAATCGATCTGCTATAATCGAAGAAAATCTTAGAAACGCTTGAGTCCCCTTTAGGTCCGCCAGAGTTAATTGAACAAAAAATTAATATAAAAATGAAAACTTTTTTTTTTTAACGAATCGAACTTTCACTTCACTGGGAATTTAATCAAAAGTACAATTGCCGTGGGAACGAAGCGACCTTGGAAAGGAGAAGAATAATCCATGAAACCGAACCAGGCCGCAAAAACAGGGCCTGGTGCTACCCCGTACGCCGTCGTATAGGCGTCCAACTCTCTCCCCTCTGCTTTAAGGTGGTGGTAGCAAAACAAAAGCAAATACACGAGTGGATGGATTGGATACTAGAGAGATGGATGGGTGGATAGAGAGAAATCCACGGCCAAACATGAAATTAAATTAAAATTTTGTTTTTTTTTAATAATTTATAATTTAATTAGGGAAATAAATGAAAAATCTTTTTTCGTTTTATCTTTTTTAGAATTGTTATATTATATAGTATGTATATAATTAACATACTAACAATATACAGCAAGTATATATTGTACAAATTGACAAGAGCTTTGTAGATGAAAGGAACAGCTGTCCTTGTCTTGTATGACAATGACGATTGCGTCCCCGCTCCTGCACGCACGTTCTGTACACTTGGATAGTTGCTGGGATCTGGAGCCGTTGGATGAAAAAAAAATTGGAGAGAGAAAATTTTTTCTTTGGATCAAAATTAAACGATCCAGATTATACTGAAACGGGTTCTAATATAAAATAAATGGGAGCCCTCCAGGCTCCAGATCCAGTTGCACACGTCATTTTAACCATTTTGGTGTGTGTTTTGTTTTTTCTGTTTATTAAATGAATCTATCTATTTAGGATAGAAAATTTCTTATTTCCATAAAATCTTCATATCATTTGATATAAAATTTGAGATGATTTATATATGATTAAAAATTTTAATCGGGATTCGAGATAATTTTGTGTTCCAAAAAAATAAGGTTGAGATTTGTGACTATTTTTTATAAGGCTATGATTTATGATTAATTTTATCTTAGAATCTCAATTTATTTCTTAAAAAATTTCTTATTCCTTTCAAAATTCGGATCTTAAACCATCCTCGAGCCGAAATTTTATCCCGATTTAAAAATCAAATGAATTCGAGATGAGATCAGAATTTGTAAATCCGACAAACCGATTATGAGGTCTAAATGGATCGAAGCTTTGGTATTGAGTTCTAATTTTGATTTGATTTTATGTTGGTGGTTTATCTAATGAAAGTTGATTACTACATAATCAGTATTATAAGGTAAATAAATTATAAGATTTTTCCTTGTATAGGAAGAAGCCCACGGCAGACTTGACTACTTCATTATTGGTATCAAATACAATTATTAGCTTTGATTTTGTACCACAATTGTTTAAAGTGAACGACTATAAAGAATAACGCCTCTCTATAATATACATGGCTCAATTAAAAAAAAAAAATATTTCCAATTACAATACAAGTGGGTATAAATAATTAAATATAATATTTCGATTGTAGGAAACCCTGCAGATTGATATAAAATTACCCAAATCATATTATACTAATTACACTCTTGACTCTTTAAACTCCAAAAATTAAAATCAATCTTTGTCATTGGAATCCAATGGTAGCTTTGAAGTGATATCTAGGAACTTTCATGCCCCATCAAGCAACCAAGCACTATGCTGTAATGAACATACTTTTGAGCCTGTCTACTTGAAAATTGATCCAATAGCAATCAATGAGTGAAAAGACATTTCAGTCTTTTTAAATTGATAATATTATTATAATTACATATATTATATAATTTTTAATCGATAATGCCACCTCACTTATACTTTTTCTTTGATAGATGTTATAAGCTTAACTCTTGGAAAACGATATTACAACATTGTCTCGTTTCTAGTTTCTACTTTCTACATTGAACCGTTGCCTTTTATTAATTTAAGAAAAGCTTAGTGCCCGACTATGATTTGTCTTTCTTTATGACCGTTTGTCAAACAAATTAAGTATTGAAATAGCATTATTAAATGTTGATGCCCATAATTAGTTCTGCCATTAGAGACACATGTCGACTCAACATACCTCCTCAATGGAACTACTACCAGCAGACAAAAATTCACTAAGATGGAGACACATATCATCGTACTATTGTAATAGTAGGTAGGAGAAGTTAGGGGTTGCCTCTGAAATCCATCGACCCCATAAAAAATCTACCCTAACTCCGAAGTGAAATTACTCTCAAGTAACATCACTCCAAAATCATATCATTCCGAAGTGAATGAACTTCGTACTAAGTCCAGTCCAGTCCAACCTATACTTGTTCTAATGGAGTCTCACTCCGGAACCCATCAGATTTTGACCTCAATATTGCTAGAATGTGTAAAAACATATAGCATTTTTTGTATGTTAAAAAATTTAAGGATAACAATGAAATTTTAATGAAAATACAGAGCCTAATTAAACCTTTCAGCCTCAAATAGGTCCTCTTTGGCCGCTAGCCACAAGCGATTAGCCGGTTTTGAAAAATCTTATACTATTATAGTGTTTGGTATAAAATTTGATAAACTTATAACTTAACTTATACTTTTAGTCCAATATTATAAATTAACATTTACTCTCATTCAATATTTTATATCAAACGGTATCTACAAAGAAAAGATAGTTGTCAAACAAATTAAGTAATGAAATGGCGTTACTAATCAATCTCAAAGGAGGTAGAGCCCATGTGAAACATTTAAATTTGCCTCTAAGAACCGTGACTAGTACTGTTGCTATAGCACTTCATGTTCTCACAACATTCAAGTTTGTTCTTTATTATTTTTATAACATGAAAAATAAAATAATACTTACTATGAGTAAAATATCGATTTTTATTAGTAGATATATGCAAGTAAACCGCACGTGAATAATTTTCTTTTGCAGACGTGAGCCCTAATTGACAAATTTGTCCTGAGAGAGGAGAGACCCGGTCGGGCTGGCTGGATCCATTGGCTCCATACTGACTATTCTTTTGTCATTTAGCGCACATAAATTATGCCATCTAAAATATTTTGCACGCAAATCTATTGGTTCTTAACCCAAGGGTTGACTCATTCGTTAAGATTTTGGGCTTATGGTTTGCTCCCTCTCAGATTCAAGGTTTGAATCTCATTAGATCTATTTTCTTGGGGTCATGTTCCCTGGTGTGAAAAGTTAGTGATTTACTTCTGAGAATACGGAACACAGATCCCGGAAATTAATCGAGGTGCTCGTAAATTCATCCTCACACCCGCTTATCCCAAAAAAAAAAAAAAAAAAACAAAAAAACAGACGGTGATAAAAAGATCTTCATAAAGCTGGAAAATCTAGTGAGGCAGAAAGCATCAGACTCGCTGCTCGCTCAGATCAGCTCAGCAGTGGTTTTAGATAGCATCCACAGAAAAGAATTCTCAAATTTAACCCTAGTATTAGGGTTATTGTATTTAGTGAAATTGTAATTTTTAATACGATATGAGTTTTTTTTAGTAGAAATTTTATTTTAAAAATTTATAAATAATGAGATTGTCGACAGACGCGATCTTTTTAGTTGGTTCCTTGAATTTTATGTAGGTTCCTTGAATTTTATCTAAAATGAGAGATGCGGATTTCAGATAAAATTTAATTTTTAATAAATAATGTAATTTATATAATTTTTTTAATCCTTAATTTAAAAACTAGTGTATCTCTCTGCCAAGTGAAGTGGTACTTAATCATTGGTGTCTAGTCCCACTCAGACACTGCAGGTGTACGGTGTACGGTGCACCTGCACCACAGCTGTGAATTACTTGATTATAGTTTCCCAAGCATTAATGTACGGACCTATGTGAGAGAGCACACATTTAATTAAGTCCGTTTATGTCCAGCCTGGCCTCCTCTATAAATATATTTGTGGATCAAGTTTTTACTTTTTTATATGATTGACTCGGACACTACCCGACCCGTAAGCCCTTATTATTATTTTCTGTCGGTCCTCAATCCGCTTTAATTCTGCGTCTATATACTTTGCTTTTGATCGAGGTAAAAAAAAATCTTTTTAATCTCAAAAATATTTTTCAAATTTTTGATGATTTTTTATTGTATTTTAAGAAGAAATTTTGAGGATTTAGAAAACTAGTTTGCCTCTACTCAAAATTTGAGCTTTTAAAAGTAAAGTTTGAAAAGTTTTTTAAAGTGTTAAATTATCTATAACGTTATTATTTAATTTAATAATATTATTTCATTTCTTTTATAATAAAACTTAAAAAATACTTGTCCAAAAAAATAATTTTATATTTTTTAATAAAAATATCTCTCACAACTAAACACTTAATTTTTTTAATCAAAAGCCCTATTTATAAAAACTATACTAGTAAACTTGAATAAACTATATGTGAAAAGTTATATCAATGGAAAAATCGTCTTTTCATCTCGGGTTCAATATTATTCCAAACCCAAATACCTAACAGTATACGGGTCATGAGACTTAAACTATACTCAACAAAGCCCAATTCCATCAAACAGCTCATTCATGTACCAAAGTTAGACTATGAAATTGAACACATCTCATGCCCATATATCAGAGAAATCTCACAAGACAACCCACTGACTTTCCTATAGCCAAACCGAAAAATATCTTAATTACCCCACGTGATTAGCTGTTTTTTACACCAAAGAGTTTATCATTTAATGTATTAAAGAGATCCACCTCATAATAACCTATAAAAAAAGTGGTAGAAATCAGAATCATTGGAGGGAGGTTTTTTAGCTCTTATATTTGAGCTCTCAAAAGAGATCATCCTCTAAACAACGACTTACCGCCCTCACGGCAGTTTACGGAGGTCAATGTAACCCTGAAATTACTCTTCCATATTTTACGCTCGTCATCACTACTGACTTGAGTGTCGGAGTGTTTACTGCACCCACCACACCGGTGGGTAGGAACTCTTCACTCACTCTAACTTTGTTTTACATGATCGCTAGTGCTCAATCACACAAATTATCGATTGTGGACCAGAGGCGAAAGCCGACATCCACAATTCCTTACTCTATCATTTTTTGATAAATCTGAGTTTACATTATCAGTCTTACCGATGAAGTAGATCTCATCTAAAAGTTTACACTTATACTCATCTCTTGTTTTTTTAGATGAAAAATATTAAGGACATTAAATGGATATTAAAATTACTCACAAAATACATATAATTTTTTAGTTAAATTATTTTTAACCATAAAATTATGTGTATATTTGAGAGTGATTTTAATCCCCTATTTAATCCTCATTAAATTTTTATATCACTCATATTTTGAGACACATATACCAAGAAATCTCAAATTTAATATCTCAATCTTAGAATGAGATCTTGAGACTGACAGAATCAGGCCTTTAGTGAATATATATTTGATACTATTAAGATTTGGTTTTGGCCCATTTGATTTTATTGTACCTAATCAAACAGCTTATGCCCCGACATCAAAAAATATACATTTAAAATACAACTAAATTTTAGTTTAGCATCAAAATTATGTTACGCAAAGACGTTGATAACCATAGTGTAGTGTGTAGTCACATTGACATCGAAACATGTAAAGGCCATTAAAGTTACAACTTCAAGTTTTTTTTTTTTTTTTTTTTTAATAATTGAAAATTTTGCCGTCAAATTACTATTATGAATTTGAACGGAACATATAAAATTATCGACAGTCTCAAATTCTTACAAAAAAACGCATTTATTGGATTTGAACTTAGGACCTCAAAATCATATCATAATACATATAACACCAAGTCACGTCCTTCTAAAACGAAATGTGATAAATTGACAATGCCTTTTCTTATTAAATGGAACACAGCCTTGAATAGCCAGCATTTGATCACTCACATGTTTGTCTACCAAAAGTCAGATAACGACCTTAAAAAAATGACACGTTACAGCTGTGTATATTTATAACATAATCTCCAAGGATTGTGGTTTAATGATAAATGATGGATGATTTGGTTGACTGAAATTTAAGTGGTGTATTTTTTTATAAGAGGCTGAGACAATCAAAATTTTATATACTCCTTTTAAATCCAGATCAGATAATTTGACTATAAAATTTTCAACGTTTCGAATATATGTAACGTGAAAACACGAAACTCAATCTCGTATCCTCACCAATCATGTTCGATTTCCAGTGCACAATATGGACTCGGTCTTCCCCCACCTAGATTCATAACACATATTTATGATGTTTTAATTAGCCACCAGGTCTAGCAACCTGCTGGTCTCAATTCATGCTTCCCAATAAAATTTGAGGTTATGATTTAAAGTCTTTACCGTAATTTATTATGGGTGTGAGTATAAAAAAAAAAAAAACAATGATAAAATCACAATGAAGAATGAAGATGACATCATTTTATTATTTATTATTTTTATAATTTTATTTATCACAAAAAAAAATATTCATTTTATTATAGTTTAGTTTCATATTCAAAACTTCTATGATGTCAAATTTTCAACCTCAAATTTCAAAATTTTATCCTCGAGATAGCTCATTTTTGCATTCATCAATTTTTAAATTTTTTTATGTATCAATTTCCTTGGATATTGCAATAGAATAAGAAAAAGGAAGAACTGGAAAGCGATATCGATTCTTTAAAAAGTTTAAATCAAGTCAAGTACTTGGAGAAGAAGAAAGCTTCAAAAGACAATCATATTATATTGTCCCGAGGAACGGCTTGGTGGTGTAGGATTTGAGATCTCACATTGAGATCCTGAGTTCGAATTCAATGAATACGTTTCTTGTAATAACTTGGGACATTCAGAGATTTTACATGTTCCGTTTAAGCGTAAAAATAATGATTAGACGGTGGGATTTTTAATAATTTTTTTTTAAAAAAAAACAATCATATTATATTTCATTATAATTCACATGCACAGCAATGCAAGAAAGAAGGCAATATTAATAAGGGTCGGCCCATTAATAGACCCAAATTTTATATAATTATAATACTGTTTTGTTTCTTTTATTATTATTTAAAAAAAATATATATAACCAAACACATTTCTTTTAACATAAAACTCTCTTATTTAATTACCACTTTGAGTAACAATTCAAACACCAAGTAAGTTAGTTTAGTAAAAAAAAAATTGTTTTAAAAACTTAAATTTACGATACACAAGACACGTTGGAGCTCTTATTCCATTTTTCTCAATTTTTTAAATCCACCGACACGTTATTAAACAATATTGATACCGCCATAAACAGTTGGTGCAAATAAATATGTATAAAGTATGGTTGAAAAGTGTTCATAGAAATTACTATGTGGATGATTTTATATTTTTATCCACCTAATCTCTTAGTGTCACATTACTTAATAGTCACTTGCTTGTTTGTACAAAGTGTAGGTGAATGCATGAGATTTTAATTGGAAATTAATAGCAAATAGTTATAAAAGTGATTAATTAAAAAAATTAATGAATAATTAAAAATTAATCGAAAAATGTAAAGTTGATTTTTCACATGTCCAAAAGTAATATATATATATATAATTCATCATTTGAGATTCTCTAAAAATCATTAAAAATCATTCATTTATAATATAAAAAAAAAAAAAAAGATTAAACCATTATAATATTGATAGAAATAACTATAAATCCTAAAGAAGAAAAAGAATAATGATGCAAAAAAAAAAAAAAGACCAGATGATTTCGATAAATAAAAAATCAGTGATTAATTATCGATTTTCGACAATTAACTAAATCAATTGTTTTATGAACTGGTCTGATAGCGATCGATGAGAAATCACTGATTAAAATGCATAGGGTGAATGTTTATATATCTACATAGTTATAGTTATAGATACTATATATTTTTAGTAGTAAAATTTAAGGATCCTTGAAGCCCTAGCAATTTAAGTACAAATTGGCAATTTTAGACGTGATAACATTTTAGGGTTGCGAGAAGATGGGCTTGATAAGTTGGTTGGCCATTAAGTCTAAATTTTGACTGGGCTACTTCATTAGCTTCAATTAATTTCTTTGAACCAAGAAAATAGCTTAGATATTGCCTACCCTTTCAAATCTTCAAATTAAGAATTCTGTGACATGAATTGTGTGTTTTCTGAATTTACATTATTTCATTATTTCTTTCATCTCCTTTTCTCTTCTTATTATTATCATTTAATAACATGTGACACACAATTCAATTTTAACCATTTACGTCTACTAATGCTTAAAATTGGCGTTGCTACAAGGGACATGAGTCAACACGAACGAAAACCCTTACCATACACATCTCCTTAGTGGAACTGCCGCAAACAGTTGAAACCCTACTAGGAGTGCGACACGTATTGGATTACCTTCACACTAAGGGTATAATATCGAAATGACCTATTTCAAAAAATCCACGAAGACCATGGAAAAATGTTATTTCGAGGTCTCATCACTACGAAACCTAGGAGGACCAGAGCAATATTACTCCATAAACTCAGATAGCACGCCAAAAATATCCAACACATGAGCTAGACTACTCCCGAGTACATCCAGAAGATCATTTCAAAGTAACCTACAATACGCCAAAGGACATGATGTCATTCAAATCTATTTGCCTGATATCAGTCATGATGCATAAATATATATGTATGATATTTCTATGATGAATTCCTCTACCCAAGATTAACAAGCCGTAAAAGTAATATGCTTCACTCAACATGATGAATTAATTAAACATGTAAATTGACATGTGTAAGACGTCCAACGAACTACAAGCACACGAGTAGATAGCTAATCAGTAATCACTCTCTTTCTTCAATAACAAGTCATTTAAGTTGTTCTTCTGTTCCTAGATCTAAAACTATAATGTTAATATTATGAATACAAATTGATCAACTGGTTTAGGATGGGTTAAAGAAGCTAGCACGTAACATGTTACACGTAGGCAAATTGCGTCAATGTTTATGGTATTTAGAAATTATTTGACTTGCTAAAATAAGGTTGTAAAAAAAAAAATCCCCTACTGTTTCTAAAACTTCTGACCTATGTCCGTGATATGCCACGATATTATTGTGTCATCCATATAATAATCCAATAATATTTTATCACACATGTTAAAATAGTAAAAAAAAAAATTAAATAAATAATAATTATATTTCATACAACTCTACATTCTATATTTTTATTACTTGATGATATCGGGTCACCCATATCATTTGAATTTTATATTTCCCGTTATCCCATAGCCTCAAGGCCACAATCTAATATGTGATAATATAAGTGGAAAAAAACGTGAAAGAATGTAAAATATATGTGTCTTTTAAGTTGGTGATACTTTATAGTCGTCTCAAAATCAAATTATTAATAGTATTTTTTTTTCATTTTTGCTATTTATTGTGTTTTAGAATTTATTTGACTTGTTTGAATAGGGTAGTAAAAAAAATTTCAACCCAAAATTTTTCTATACAATATAATAGTATTATTATATTACCCATTTAATAATTCAATAATATTTTGCTAAATATGTTAAAATAATGAAAAAAATTAAACAAATAATAATTATATTTCATAGAAATTCATATGTTATTGTTAATAGAAAATAAATTCCTCTCAATAACGAAAATGCCGAAAGAATCAAAGGACGAAAACGAATGATGTATCTAAGGATGAAAATGCGTGATATCGTTCTGGGGGGGGGGGGATGATTCGGTCTATAAAAGCTCACCCCAGAATGATTCGAAGAATGTGAAGAGAATCGTGAAGAATGAAAGAAACACTTCCAGAGCGGTTGGCCAGTTGCACACATGATCAACGGTTATGGTACAAAACGGTTATGGTACAAACTGGCGGTGATCTCCACGATCTAGCAAGTTACCAAACAGTTGCACACATGATCTAGCAGTTGCACACATGATCTAGCAGTTGCACGCATGATCCAGCAGTTACATGTGAGTAGGGGATGTGGGGGGGGGGGGTTAGCTGTGATTCGAGTGTTTGATAAAACCATGCAGTATAAAAGGCTCAAGCATAGCAAGAAAAAGAAGGAAAAAAAAAAGAGGAAGACTCAAAATGAGCAAGTAGTTTAATTTCTTAGCTTTGTAATCTTTAAAATTGTAATATGTGTGCTTATGCCCATTGGAGGAATTTTCTTGGAATCAATCACCCATTTCTGGGACTGTGTCTCAGGAGGTTTGAACCTTACACGCGTATTGACAAAAAATTATGCAAACATTTTTTGGTGACCACAGTGAGGGACTTTGGTGCAAGAAGTTAAGATGCCTCCGAAAAAAAATACTCAGACTGGTTCAAGTACAGATGAAGGGGGATTAGAGCAAACCAACCAACCTCACGTTCCAACGGTAGTTGGCCATTTTGAGGGTTTAGCAGAAACAAGTCGTTATGACTGACCGGCGTAAACACACACGTATAACGCAAGCGCACGTATCGTTCAAGTAGTATAAAAATATCGATCCCACGAGGACTTAATTCCTACTGTTGTTATTAATTATTGAATCTATTTATTTACAAATATCTAATTGAGGGTGAAGAGAATGATTGTTTGATTGGTTGAAAGTTGTTTTACAAAATAAATAAATAAATAAAAGACAAAATAAAATACTAAGGAAAATAACAAAAGACACAAAGATCTAGGGTTGTGAATCCTTCTAATATCATTTTAAAGATGAAGTGGTTATTTTATGTTTGTGTAATAAATCAGTTTACTAACCTGGAACACTAAATTATGCAAAAGCCTATGTCGATGGTCAGACGCAAATACCCAGTTTAACCCAATTGAACCATATGTCTATGTCAACCAAATTATCTGGATTCATTAAGTTTAAGTTCCAATTATGGCTACCCCCGCCCGACAGGTATATTCCTATCCTGTAAGGAAATCTATTAAAGGGTTATCTATCCTCAATAAAGATCGTGGGCTATTAAGTCTAAGGCTGAAACCTAAAATCCCTATGTCTAGTTCATTTTAGATTTACCACATCAATCTTATTGGTGATCAGACAACAAGAAGCATTAAGCTTAAGACTTAATAAGTAAACCTTTAAATTACCCAAACTATAAAATAACCCCTTATAAACCGGTGATATTAAAATTCATCACAACCCCAGATAACTAACACATAACTAGGGCTAGTAACAACTTAAAAGTAAAAGACATAAAGTAAAAATACTGAAAAGTAAAAGACATAAAGTAAAACTGAAAAGTAAAATAAAATAAAATGCTAAGGTAAAAGGAATTACTTTTACTACTACTAATTTAAATATCTCCCATAAAATAATATATAAACTTATGATAATAATACCAACCGATCATATAGGCGGTATCCTGATTAAGTCAAATTAAGTCCAACCAGCCATAAAGGCGGAACCAAAATTAAATTACCAACCGACCAATCTGGCGGTATCCTTTATTAGTCAGGTTTAAACCAGATTAAAATGAATTACCAACCGACCAATCTGGCGGTATCCTTTTTAAGTCAATATTTTAAATAGTGAATATATTATTTTTAAGGGAGATTAATATAAATAGTAACAGTAAAAGAATTACCTTTCACCCTAGCTGGAGAAGTTACCTCCTCATGGTAAATAGTAAAAACTGTAAAAGTAAAAAGTAAAAATTAAATTACTATTATTACAAAACGTAATTAAAATTATTTACAAAACTAAAAACTAAAAATAAAAAAAACTAAAAACTAAAGAATCTAGAGAGAGAAACTCTCTATTTAGAAGGAATTTAAGAGAGAGGAAGGTACACTGAATTCTGAAATCTCAAGCTCAATTTATAGGCCTCGGTAGGATCCAGCGTCGCGACGCCAGGTCCTCAGCGTCGCTACGCCAGATTTGTCGACGTGGCACGCTCTGGTTCGCTGGTTTGAAGATTCTGGATAAGCTGATAAGGTGACACGTGGCAGAGTGGTTGGGCTTCAATTATTGTGACACGTGGCGGCTTCTGATTGGTTGCTGAGATTCTTATCCGCCACGTGTCAGATAAGGATATGATATCCAATAATTGATGCTGACGTGGCGGTGACGTGGTGACAACGTGGCGACACGTGGGAAAGAGACTGTCGGCACCGTAGAATTGCGACACGTGTCACTTCCTGATTGGCTGATGATGACGTGGCGGTGAGGTGGCAATGTTGACTTGCTGACGTGGCTGATGACATGGAATGACACGAGGAACACGTGGCGATGATGACTGTCGGCACCGTAGGATGCTGACACGTGGCACGGCGCATGTTAGTAGATCGGCTGTGATGGTGACACGTGGCACGGCGCATTTTAGCAAAGTCAAACTTTTCTCAGATTCTGATTTGTGGACCCGGTGCACGTTAGCACTGTTCGGCGCATTTTAGACGTCGCGACGTGGAAGTCTTGGCGTCGCGACGCGCTTAAGACCAAAATATCCCTGTTGACGCATTTTTGTCCGTTTTTGCCCCAAATTGCCTCCAATGCTTTCCAAACTTTATTTATCTACAAAATAACACAAAACATATCAAAACGTTCACAAAACTCAAGAAACTATACAAAATATTAGGTCAAATAAGTGGGAATAAGTGATATAAATACCACTCATCAATGACACTATGAGAGAGTTCAATCCTAATGTAATGTGCACCTTGTTCGGAGAATTCACCCAGGACATTGTTGAACATGTTAGACTCCAAAATACTCATGTCATAGATAAGTTCATTTCGACTAGTAACTCGCATCACGAAAACATGGCCAAACACATGAGTTCATTAAATGAGCTAATGTCTAGAAGCTTAAACGAGGGGACAATCCTACCAAGGGTCATACCTCATACGTCAAGTAATCAGGAGGCTGGACCAAACAATGTTCCTCCACAAGGGGTTGTTGCCCCAACAATATCCCGAGAAGGGGCAAATCCTGTTGTTCTGGGCCCGCACCTAGGGCCGAACGTGATACAACATGAAGTAGTGTTGCCCTAAGGTTTACAAGGACATGGTCAAGACCATGTTCCATTTATAAGAAAACAACAACCACCATCTGTAGGAGTTCCATTCAATGGAAACGATATGTTAGAAGAACAAATGACTGAGATTCTCCAAAATCAATTTGGTTTGGGGATAAGGCCAATTCGGCCGAGATATCAGAAATCGTACCCGGATTAGATTGATTTAGCGTATCCATGGCCCATGAATTAAAAAATACCAGAGTTCTCTCTGTTCACGGGATCTGGAGAAGTTTCCACCATAGAACAAATATGGCGGTTTACTCTTCAGTGTGGGGAGACGAATGATTTCCATAAACTAAGATTGTTATATGGCTCGATTTCAGGAATAGATTTTTCATGGTATGTTAGCCTATCACATAATTCGGTGGAGAACTGGCACCAAATGGAGCAGCCGTTCCATGCCCAGTTCTATAAAACCGAGTCTGAAGTAACCCTAGCCGACTTGGTAAATTTGAGACAATTACCGGGTGAATGGGCTGAAATGTTTTTCTACAGATTTAAAGTGGCCCGAGGTCGATGCTATATACCCATACCAGAAAAAGAATTTGTAAAAACCGCTCAACGTTTTCTTAACTTTGACTTGAAAAAGAAGTTCCAAGACCAAGAGTTCTGAGACCATCTCCAACTCACTACTAGCGTAGTAAGGTATGAACAATTATTGAGAGAAGAAGAACATATGAAGAATGCTAGTAATGGAGCTTATTATCGGAATACAAGCTATAAGATAGAAGAGATGAATGTTGAATCGGCCGACCTATGCCTGACCGAATTAATAAAGGGAAAGCCATATGTCTGTAAAACGTGGGCCGAACCGCACCCAGAGATAGAAAATGATAAAAAAGTAGAAATTTTTCTTTTGACATCACTAAAGTTGATGCCATATTCGACCAATTATATAAAGATAAAAAAATTAAGTTGAGTGACCGCCACAAATTGCCAAGCCCTGACCAAGTTAGTGGAAAAAAATATTATAAGTGGCATAATGCATGGTCTCATTCAACTAACAGTTGTCTTGTGTTTCGAAATGTGTTGCAGGACGCCATAGAATCTGGACGAATATCATTCGAAAAAAAGATGGCAGTGGACGACAACCGGTTCCCTAACCATTGGAGTTGAATATGATCAATTCTGACCTCACTAAGATGAATTTGCCAAAATTTAAGCTGGTCTTAGATGAAGATCAGAACGATCAACGCTCTAGCTCTCTCGAGAGGATAGAGACGCGCCAAAGAGGAAAGGTTCCATAAATTTTTTGTGTTCACTGCTAGAATAGTATAAAATGGATGAACGAGCTAGAAGAGACTTGTGAAAGGATACCACCGAAAAGGGAGCCAATAGTGTGGCAGTCGAAAACCTTTGCACCAAGGTTCTATGGATAACACTTAAACTTCATCCATAATATCAGGACTTTTAGGCCGAGGTTTCAACGACCCAATATTTGGCATTCGTACAACTAGCAAGGGAGGAGTTATCCTCATATGGATGAAATGACAAGGACGTAGTTGAGACGACATCAAAAGAATTATGGCCGGCTGATGCGTCAACGGTGCGAGGTGAAAGCTACCAATAGCCACGAAAAGCGAGACCACGTTCTTCCAACTGACACCCATATAAAAAGAAGGCTAGTTGTGGACGCCAAAAATAGAGAAGAGGGAATCAGTCCAGGCTGTGAAGACCAAACCAAGTTTGACCGACGAAAGAAGCGGGATGAGACGGATGATGAAGAACCACCCATTGTTATTTAGTTTGGCAACATGCCACCAGTTATGGCTAATTATTATTTGTTGTCTGAAAAGTTCAAACGGGACAATAATGGGACCCCTAGAAGGAGTGAAGATGTCTACTACGGGGATGAGACATGATTTGCAACACTTACCATGGAAGGTAGGGGAGTCTGAGATGACGAGCTGACAAATGTAGAAGAAGAAATAGATGTAAGAACCAAAGCACGAAGAAGAGGAACAACACAAAATCGGCTTCTTAAAGGAATTATACGAAGCTGGAAATCCAGCCGTGGGGACACTGGGAGAAGATGTGGGACGATTCCCATATCTCGTGCTATACAAAAAGCCCAAAATAAAACGGATCGTAACCAGAGCATAGAAACATAGGATACTAGCCAATGATGCATCACACAATGGATCAGTCACGTTGCCACCTTCCGGATGAGATGAACATGGAGGTCCACCTCGAGAGGGTGCAAGCGATGAACAAACAATGGAGATAGAAATATCTGGGAAAGTGACGTTTCCAAAACTACCGCAGTAAATGACAAAGCATCTCCGACCTCTGTATGTTAAGGCAAAGTCAAATATAATACCAGTCACCAAAGTGTTGATCGACATGGGGTGGCCATTAACACTATCACAGTTAGGATGTTGGGACGATTAGCGAAGTTAGATGAAGATCTCATCCATACGGAAGTAGTGCTCACAAGCTTCAATGGGGAGCAACGACAGCTAAAGGACTCGTCCCATTAGACTTACAGGTAGAGAGTAGCACTAAGACAACTGTATTTTTTGTTATAGACGGACGGACCACATATAACATGCTTTTGGGACGAGATTGGATCCACGACAGCCGATGCATTCCTTCTTCTCTCCATCAATGTCTGGTTTTTTGGAATCAGAATGACGAACTGGAAGTGGTGCACGCCGATAATAGGCCTTTCGCAGCAGAAATAAATTCGGTAGAATATTTCATGTATGAAGGAAATTACGGACAGTCCAGAGTGTCAAACGAAACAGGGAATCCGTTCGTAATGGCACAAAATGACAAGCCATACATCGGAGAATTATTAAATGATTTATTCGTACAAACGAGGCCAACTATAGTGGCCTTTGAAAGGCTAGCATCCGGCCATGAAACCAACAATTCAAATGAAAACGGCCCAACGGATTAAAGAACAAGTCGCACTCGCGGATACCAGAGCCAGCTTAATGGATTATGTGAGGGAATAAGAAATTGAAATCGATACCCACACTGCAATTTCGGCCTTAAAAAGGAAATTGATAACTCATCAAAAAGAAGACGGAATGAGAGATACATACATGGTGGATTGTTTGGAGGAAAGAAGAAATAAATGGGACGAACAACCAGGGGGAAGAAGAAAATTTGGAATACACTCTGAATGAACATCAGAAGGCAAGCATTACAAGGGCACAAGATGTCTTAGAAGAAGTGGTCTTGAGAGATGAGAGCAACAAGCGCAATACTTATATCAATAAGAAACTTGATGCCCAGGTACGCGAAAAACTAATCTATCTCTTAAAAAAGTATAAAGATTATTTTGCTTGGGACTACGAGGAAATGCCTAGTTTAGATAAAACTTTGGTAGAACATAGGTTGTCTATTATACCAAACTACAAACCATATAAACAACCACCCCGGAGGTTTGCACCCAATATCATACATGGCATTAAGAAAGAAGTCGAGCGCATTTTAAAGACGAAATTCATCAGGACGAACAGATATGTAGAATGGTTGTCAAATATCATCTATGTCATGAAAAAAATGTAAAGTTGAAAATCTGCATTGACTTTAGAAATTTAAACTTGGCAACACCAAAAGACCAATACTCTTTGCCTACGGTAGATTCTTTAGTAAACTCCACAGCAGGATACCAAATGTATTCTTTCATGGATGGGTATGCAGGGTATAACCAGATCTACATCGCCGAAAATGACATCCACAAAATGAATTTTAGATGTCCGGGGTCTTTAGGATGTTATGAGTGGATAGTGATGTCATTCGGTTTAAAAAACGTCGGGGCCACTTATCAACGAGTTATGAATTTAATATTCCATGACCTGATTAATGATTTTGTAGAAGTTTATATAGACGATATAGTAATTAAGTCTATGGCCGTAGGTGAGCATTTTAATCACTTGACAATGGCTTTCGAACGAATGCGGAATTTCAATCTAAAACTAAACCCTGCCAAATGCGCTTTCGGGGTTAGCGATAGGAACTTTTTGGGTTTTTTAGTCCATCAACGAGGAATTGAAATTGATGTCAATAAATCTCGGGCAATCACGGAAGCCAAACCCCCCAGAAGCAAAAAAGAGTTGCAAAGGTTCCTAGGGCAAGTCAATTTTTTAAGAAGGTTCATTTCGAATAATGTAGAGAAAACTAAAGCCTTCTCGTCTCTATTGAGGCAGAAAGAAAAAGACAATTTCGTCCGGACGGAAGAGCATCAAAGAGCCTTCGAAAGCCTGGAGAACTATTTAGCAAAGCCGCCGGTGATGGTACCCCTTGTTCCAGAACAGCCAATGAAACTTTACATATCTGCTGAGGCGCAGTCCATAGCTGGAATGATCGCACAAGATGATAACATGGGTGTAGAAAGAGCCATTTATTAGCTCAACAGGAAATTGTTGAAATATGAATGTAATTACTCTCCAATGGAGAAATTTTGTTTGACTTTGTATTTTACATATACTAAATTACACGTCTATCTTAGGCCGACCACTGTGTATTTAGTTACAAAGATCAATATACTGAAATACATATTCTTTCGTCCAATTTTGCATCAAAGAGTAGGGTTTTGATATCTATCGTACGGTTCCGGTTGGAACCGTACGGTTCCACCGGTTCGGACCGGTTCGAGTTGAGGTGGAACCCCAACCGAACCGGTCCCATTTCGGTTCGGTTCCGGAACCAGAACCGGAACCGTGGCCGGGTCTAGTGTCAGTGCACAATCACGGAGAAGAGAAGTTAAGGCTCGGTCATCGGATATTTTCAAAATTCATTTTACTTTGGAACGCCTAGAAGATGGTTCACAACGAGCAACCTGCAACTATTGTCGGGTTATCTATAAATTTTCTGGTGGATACGGCAATATGATCAAGCACATGGAAAAACATCATCCGGTTGAATTTGGCATTGATACGACGCAGACTCAAATGGCCAGGTACGCATCATCTAGTAGAGGTACGAGTAGTGTTGATTTATTTAAATATTCTGATGCAAAAAATAGAGAAGAATTTGCGAAATTAACTTGTATGACACGTCTTTCTTTAAGCTTTGGTGAAAAACTTCATTTTACTAATTACGTGCATAATGCTTTAAACCCTGCTGCATGTAGAATGACTCGAAACACAACCAAACGTCATATTTTCAAATTATATAAAGATGGTAAAATTATTTTAAATGAAATATTTAAAGAGATGAAATGTCGTATTTCTATATGTTCTGATATTTGGAGTGACCATTGGCAAACACACTCATACATGGGTGTGACTTGTCATTGGATTGATGCATCATTTACCATGCAAAAAAGACTTATTGCATTTAGAGTTTTTGATGACCCACATACTGCACAAAATATTTATAGAATGATGAAGGTAATTTTTTATGAATATGGTTTAGTAGAAAATTTTTTAACAATTGGATTTGATAATGCATCTGCAAATACTGCATCCATTAATGATTTAAAATCCTTATGTGAACCAAATTTAGGGGGTCGATTTTTTCATATTCGTTGTACATATCATGTCCTAAACTTATGTGTGCAAGACGGTCTAAAATTATTATCTCATTTCCTTGATCCAATTAAAATGGAACTTAACTGTATTTGGTCATATTCTCAAGTTAGGAGAGAATGGACCAAGTTTTGTAAAATAAATGGTATTAATCCGATTAAATTTTCTAGAGATGTTCCAACACGTTGGAATTCTACTTATTTTCTTTTATGTCAAGCATTTCAATACAAAGATGCATTATGTAGTTTTTTTTTTCTCAACATGTTCAAAATATCACACTTTATCCTAGTCAATGGGATATTTGTGAAATTTTTTTAGATATTTTAAGAGTATTTAATGATGCTACTTTAGTTTTTAGCGGTGTTTATTATCCTACAGCACATTTATTTCTTCTTGAGAGTTTGAATATTGTTGGCACTCTCGATGAGCATGTTGACAGTGACGACCCTAATGATCTTGTTTTGCTCGAAGCCATTACTGTTATGAAGGTAAAATGGTTGCATTATTTTAGAGAAATTCATTTACTTTATCTTATTGTTGCTGTTTTTTTATCCTAGATTTAAATTAGAAGGTTTGAATGGTGGTTTACAAGCTTACTATGGTTATTTAGGAATATTAGATGACATTGATATTACGAGCATAATGACGAAATTAAGAAGTGATTTAATTATTTTATTTAATGATTATATTGTAAGATATAACTTAGGAACATTAGGTCAATCTAGTAGTAGCGAACCGGTAATTCAAACAAGACTTAGCGCAGGGGATCGTTGGTTATTGCAACGAAATAAAAAATCTAGGGATACAACAACTAATAATCCTGAATTAGATAATTATTTATCTACAAATTTTGAGTTTTCTAATGAAAGTTTATGCAGTAAAAATTTTAAAATCCTTGAATGGTGGAACCGGCATCAAAATATATATCATGTTTTATCTATTATTGCTAAAGAGATCTTGGCAGCACCTATTTCCACAATTGCGGTTGAGCAAGCCTTCAGCTTGGGAGGTAATATATTGGAAGCTAGGCGATCTTCATTACATCCAAGCACTCTAGAAGCAACAGCTTGTGTGGATGATTGGACTCGAGCTGATCTGAGACAACAAGAAGATGCCCCCGATGATTGTGAAGATTTGTTCGATAATGCTTCTGCAACAAGTGCAAGCGGAACCGGAGCCGAAAGATCAACTGATAATGATGATTGATAATTGTAAAATTATAATTTACAAAGGGGATATGTCTTAAACTTGTAATGGAACTACGTGAGCTTTGATTCCTCTCACCCTTGGAGGATACGTAGGCAACTTAAATTTTTAAAAATTTAAGCTCAAGCTCTTCAATGTAATAAATTTTTTTTATTTATAAATTTAATCTCATTTTTTTTAATTAATAATTTTTTTATTATTTAAGCTTTGATTCCTCTCATTTTTTTATTTTAATTAATTAAAAAAAAATAAACTGAACCGAACCGGAACCGAACGGTTCGGTTTTAGGTTCCGGTTCCACACTTGTGGAACCGGAAACCGGTCGGTTCCGAACCGGAACCGAATCGCCGGCCGGGTCTATCTATCGTTGTCGGAATTCGATATACGCCACGAACCCCAAAAGACCGTAAAAAACCAGGCCTTTTCTGATTTTTTAGCTGATCACCATTGTTTAAGCACAACCAAAACCATGGATGATGTACTTTGATGGGTCTAGTACATCGAAGGAGGCAGGAATAGGAATAGCCCTTGCCAGTCATTTAGGGGAATTATTTCGTTTCATTGTTAAATTGGACGAATGCTGCACCAAAAATCAGGCCGAATACGTGGCTTTAATATTTGGGTTGGAGATATGAATGAGTTTTTATGGCGGAAATCCGGTAGCACAGCGGAATAGTGGAAAATCAAAATTTTCCAATTTCAAAATTTTTATTGGATCAATTAAATAAACTTATTTATTTAATTATCCAATTATTAAAATCTGAAAAATTACACAAGAAATCATATTTCTTGGTAATTACCGAATTGCCCTATAACTTTACAAATTGATCATTTTAGTCCAAAATTGTCAAATACAATTTTGGATGATTCTAAATCATTTCTAAAATGTTTTTCAACATATTCAATATATCAAAATCAGATTGCACACAAATCCCCAATTTTTAGCCCAATGCTGTGAGCACCCCAAAATGTTCAATTAATTACAATTTGGTCCCTTTAGTTCAAAACATGTCATGATCAAATCTAATCAACCCAAAAATTTACATGCATCATATTCACTCCATAATACATCACATATATGAAAAGCCCCAATTTTGGAATGGGTTATGAACCCTAATTTTTCAATTTCATCAAATTGACCAATTTTACCAAATCTTTAAAATCTAACACTTTAATCCATTCAATACTTCGCCAAACAAGCCTGACCACTTTGAAATAACTCTAGAACAATTCTAGGTCACCAAGGAGTGGCTCAACAAATCTAGAATGGCAACTTGATTTCCAAAGAATCAAAAGTAAGCCTTTAAAATCATTTTAAGCTTACTTACATACATCAATCTTTCATTCAAGTTCACAACCAAATAAACACAAACTATAAGAGATAGGAGAACTTCAAAGCAACAAAAAATGATTCCAAGCATGTTAGAAACTATTTTCATGTTGAAGACTTTAAAGAAATACTTACAAAAATCAAGGTTTTTCAAGCATTTTCCTTTATGTCTTCAAGCATTTCTCTCAACTTTCTTTTATGTTTATTTTGTGTATTTGAACTTATGAAACCCTAAAATGAAAATAAAATAATTTATACCTCCTCTTTAAGCCTTGGCCGAATTTGGTATAAGTAAATATCTAGATATTTATTTTTTGTTTCATTAAAATAAGCTTTATCAACTTGTTAAAGTCATCATTAAACAATTTAATGAATTCCTTAAAGTCAACAATAGCAACTAAAAAGCATTTCCATAATTATCATAACTTAAGATATTTATATTTTTAATTAATTTAATTATTTAACAATTATGTAAATTTGACTATGTAGAGTTAGAGCACGTCTCAAAGACGAAAAATGAGATAGCTAATGAGCTAGCTCAAGCAGCCTCGGGATATAAACAGATAAGTATGGATAGTATGTGCGGAAAGGGGAAAATCAAACCAGCTCTAGTAAGGCGAAATAATGAAATGGACATTGTGGTCATTGAAAACCAAGACGAGGACGACTGGAGAATGGAGATCAAAGATTTCTTAAAGAACCCAGAGAACAGATGAAACTGAAAGCTAAAACTAAAAGCCTTAAACTTTGTGATATCAAGGGATGTATTGTATAAAAAACGTCAGGATGGTTTATTGTTGAAATGTGTGGGATCATCAGAAGCCAAGACCATTATGGCTGAAGTACATGAAGGGATATGTGGGGCCCATCAAGCCGGAGTGAAAATGAGATGGCTAATTATAAGGAGCGGGTACTATTGGCCGAAAATGGGAGAATCCTGTGTGGAAGACAATACTACCATTGGGTACTAAGAGTCCTGCATATGGCAAATGGTCGCCTAATTGGGAAGGCCCTTTCGAGGTGGAAAATGTATTGCCAAATGGAGCTTATCATTTAAGGAATTTGAATGGGAAAATGCATGTTAGAGCGATAAATGGCAAGTACCTGAAAAAATATATGTGTTCGTTGTGGGAACATGAGAATGTAGCGATCTCCAGATAAAAAATAAATAAATAAAAGTAATCTATTTTCATTGATTATGGGCGATCTAACATCCTAGAAAATTACAAATAATGGACGATGCAACGTCCTATACATAACTACAAAATTAGTTATTGGATGTGGGCCGTTGAAAGTCATCAGTTGAGTCATTGTCCTTCAAAACCGAGAATGCTTCCCTTAACCTATGCCACTTCTTCTGTATCTTTTTATCAGCTGTCGTTAGATCAGCCAGGATCTTCTCAAAATCAACTTGGGCCAAATCTTCGTACTCTGCTAGAGAGGCATTCACCTCCGTTAATTGAGCAGCAATGGTTTTCCTCTTAGCCACTCTCCACATACGACTCACCTCGATAATGTGCTAGATCTCTTGTAATTGTTGCTCTAGGTCTAGCAATACTGATTCCTCAATCATCATTTCATCTGTGGTTTCTCGCAAGGACTGGCGGAGAGCATTAAGAGAATCATAGAGGCTTTCTTTCTTCGCCACTGAAGGAACGAAGCCCGACCTTCTGACTATGTATACTTCGATAACGAGGAATAAAGGTCGCCACTTCGTTCTGCAAATCTTGGAGGAAGAGTCTGTTCTCCACCGGTATAGGCAAAATAAGAGAAGCCAGCAGTCGAGATAGCTCAGAGGAAATCATTTCTAGCTTGATCATATTTCTGACAAGGCGGCCTGACCGATGTCTAGCAAACTGAAAGAGGCATATTGACCAACAACCTTCCGAAGAGCTTCCAAATTCGTGGTCAATTGGGACGAGGATGAAGAAGGTTAAGACAGAGTAGAGGATAGCTGATCGGGACGGTCCAAAAAGTCTTGGACCGATTGCATAAACGGATCATCGCCTATTTACAGAAAATGGGTTAGCGAATGAAATCAGAAGAGGTTATGCAAAGAGAAGAGAAATACTTACAGTTCTGGTCTCAAAACTGGAACTTGATGGCTCATCCACGACTGTCATAGGGACATCACCATGAGGCGATACAGACTTTCTCCTAGGAGATGAAGGCGAATGAGTAGGAGACATTGCCCAAGGAGATGACGGTAAAGAAATGGGGGACGATGGCCATTCTGGTGAAGGAGACCGTTGCAATGGAGGATCAAAAAGGGAAGAGCTTGGTCTGCCTGATGACTGGGTTTCTATAGAAGAATCAAAATTGGAAGAGTTAGTAACATGAATAACCTCGATATCTTCATGAATTCGTTTGATGATATCGGCTTTAAAATGAGACCTAGCCTCTTTCAATATATCCAATTCGACCAAACTAAATAAGCCATCTATATCCCTATAACTTCATTCAATTCCCGAGGCAGTCCATCTATGTATCAAAGGGACAACACGCTCAGGATGAAACCGAGAAGGCTCGTCATCCGATTCTTGCACAATGAGGACATGATTGCGCAATAGATGATATTCGAATAAGGGGTAGTCCATTGAAATCTCCTCTATGAGCGGGTCGTTAGGGTTGGTGCTCGGAGTGCCAATCCGAATCGTATTTATGTCCGATTCGTGAATATGAATAATTTTTTTCCATAATATTACTTATTTAATGGTAGCACCTCTTGTCTTTTATATACATATTCGATCTAATTATGATTAGATTGAAACTAAATCTGATTTAGTGATACATGTATATTAGACAAAGACCATCGGATTTACAATATAGTTTGTAATTGACATTGGGAAGCGTCACTATAAGTTGTATATCCTTAAATAAAGTTGCTGGTCAAGATTTACTAGAGTCGATTAGTAAAATCCACTGAGACCAGTACATGTCGTATATCGTGACTTGGTCCGATGGTTTATCCCAATGAACCATGAGTCTCAGGAGACTCGTATAGACATATAGGTGTTTATTTGATAAACACTGAACGAGTCACTGAAGATTTCGTAATAGATGGTACACCAATATTAATAGGAATATTCTCGAGTTAAGTGAGCATAGCGGTCCTTTGACTTGAGATACCACAGTGGATATATGAGTTATCCTCCACACTTTGATGGCAGTCACGTCACCGATATATTTAGATCAGACCTTCATCTGTTCGTTGGGTGTGGGCTGATGGTCATGATATCCAATGCGTATCAAGATAGAATTCGTTAGTCTTGTATATAGGGCATATGTATCCTACACATGTTTGCGATCTAGTAAATCCATGGCCGTGGTATAACTTCGGAAGCGAGTTCCGAGTGTTATTTAGAGATCGTAAATTTGAAAGTCGACTATATTATACCATAAGGATTTGACGTTCTTATCTATATCTCAGGTATAATATGGATAGCATGTGACATAGGGATTATACGTATGCAATGACCTCAACTTGGTTAGTTTAGCGAGATTATCCTTGGTCGTCATAAATCATGAGTGGGTGGATTATAGACACAAAATTGGATTCCGTGACGGATAAACCTAAACTTAGAAAGTCCCACATTATGAAGTGTACTCGTTGAGCACTTGGGCAACGTGTTATGAATAATATAGATTATTCATAATACTTCATTGAATTAAATGAGTTAATTCGAGTCGTTTAAATGGTTAAACGAAAATACATGCATTAAGGGCATTTCAGTGAATTGATAATTAATGTTTATTTGTAATTGATGCAAAATTTGATTTGATACATATTAATTATTTGTCAAATGAGACTTTGACACATGTCATTAATATATGTATTTATTATTTAATGTAAATAAAAATACATATATAATAATAATCATATTAATTAATTATTTAGATATTTAAATGTTAAATATTTAGATAATTAAATTATTTCAATATTACATAATTGTTATGCAATATGTTTAATTATTATTGGTTACATGTGACATGGTTTAATTAAGCTTAAAATTCACAAATTATATTTGTTAACTTAAAGGTTATTATTATTTAATTATAGGACCAAATGACCAAATTATCATTCTTTCTCACCCTAAGTCGGTTTTGGCCTTGTATTTAAAGTGGAAATTTTTTTTCTTCATTTATTCACCTCCATGGCCGAACCTAATCTCCATAAAAGCTCCCAAAATTTTCTTGAAGAATCAAGGAAGAAAGTGAAGAAAGTCAAGAAAAAGTTTAAGGAATTTAGGAGATTTGGAGGTAATATTCATAACTCTTAAACTTAGAAAACTTATTTCTTGTTCTTTAATATCTAGAATAGTTCTAGGATTTCTTACTTTCTTAGATTTTTGGGCTTTTTGATTTGTAGAATGAATTTGAAGGCTAGATGCATGTGTGAAGTTAGATTGGATAATATTGTTGTAATATTAGTTCAATTTTATCATTTGATGACTTGTTTCCATTCTAGAGTGTTATGACCACTCTTGTAACTCCTAGAATTGTTCTTGGGTTCTTTATTTGTGGTGACTTTGGATGGTGTAACAATTAATATGATTAATGTTGAGAAAATTGGATTTAAAGCATGAAAAATGATATTTTGTGTTACAAAAATCAGATTTGAAAATTCTGTATTTTTTGTGATGCAAAATATATTTTATAAATATATTGGATGTGTTTTGGGTATTGGAACAATTGCCGGAAATTATTTCGGAGTTGAAATAAGTGAAAAACGGCGTTACCAGATGACTTTTGAGCCAACCGGGTGACGGCTGCCCAAACAGTGAATTGGTCACTGTTCAGACAACCCATGAACTGCCCTAGTACTTTTGGGGCTGACCTGGGCAGCCCTCATGTGCATTGGGTGGTCGGTCCGGTCAAAAACGCGTTTTATGTCATTTTACGGAAAAATATTTTCGTAAAAGTTTCTCGATATATCTTATCTATTTATATTGTTATTTGATATCGAATAAATATGCTTAGGTGAAATATGAATGAATTATTCATATTGGATATTGAATAATTTATTCGGTAATTTAAAAGTTTTAAAATTACGATTTCACCCGAACAACGAGCTTCCGCTGCGCCCGTGCCAAAACCCGAACAAAATGATGTCATAGCAGGTCTGATCCTTCATCCATTGCATTTGTCATGCTTGATATATGATATATAATCCAATTTTGATGTTTGCACATGCACGCAATTTAGATATTTATTGACTTTTCGGTTCTACGCTAACGGGAAACGTAACGTAAATTTAATGGTTAAGTTAAGTTATGTTTTCTAAGGTAGAATTGAACTGTTTCAAAGTTGATCTAGATTTAACTCTGTATTTGATATAGTGCAAAACTTTCTTGGGGAATATCCCCGCTTAAATAAGGCAGTAAATTGACATGTATTTGATGCACCAAAGCAGTGAAGGTGTAATTGATAGAATTTTATCGATGCCGGATGTATATTTGATACTAGATAAATTCAAGTGAAAGTGGACATCCTGAACATGCCAAAGCTGTCAGGACTACATCGGTAGCTTGAGTTTGTCATTGGTAAGTGAAGCCTTGATACGCCTCCTTGTGAACGTGCCAAAATTGTCATAACGAGAAACAGTCAGAACGAAAATCAAGAGTCCGAGTGAATGTGATTGACAATGAGTTGTCTACCTAATGAATATACGTAGGCCAGATCGTGCCAAAGCTGTGAGTCGAAATATATTCATGGGGTCCACTTCTCACTATGCAATTTGATTTAATTATTGAATTCTCATTTTCCGTTGGGGATTATTGTTGGAAAATTATGACCCATAGCGTCACTATTTGTACAGATCACGGTGTTATTGTACAAATTAACTATGTGACAAAGGAGATTGCATTCTTATCATTTGTGATTAGATCACCAAGATATATAAATGATAGGAGGTCCTTATGATTTATTCCTGGATTGAGAATGATATTAGACAGTATCAGTCCACGAAGGATAAATCATTGAATATCCCTAGTCAGAGCATTGTCGAGATTGGACATCGATAAATGCGTAAAAGACTAGTATTACACTTGTGCGCGTTGTGAGGGCACAAACGACATAGTTTCATATATTTGGGTATAGGATACTCATGCAAGTGTAATAGAAGGTTGTGTTTTACCGATGGTACGGGAAACAGCTTCGCTCTGGATAGACCCCCTCGGAATTCCATTGGTAGTATGACTATGTGTCTATGGAAGTCCAAAATCAGGGTAGGTGTATTTGGTCTTAACCTGAGACTTGCACCGCTAATACTTGTGACAATCAATATACTTTGGTTGCGGTCATCCATGGCTTTAACTGGTTCTGTGTACGCCTATGCTGGGTATATCGAGAATCATAGTGTGTTGGGTGTGATGTCAAGACGGAAGTGTCACTCTAGTCATATGGAGATGATGGTCACGTAGGATACGGTACTAGTACCCTTAAGTACTGCAGTCATCGGGATACAATGACAAGGTCATGTTTATCCGATTATAAAGACTAGTTACCAGACATCCGACATGTGCTTCGTACGGGGCAGACACAATTCCAGCCCCGGGCCTAGCACGTGATCATCCGATGCTGGATCGATATACGCAATACTACGTATACTACGCCTGATATATATCATTTATTCCTTTAAGGATATTTCTGGAGAATTGGGTAGGCATGTCGCTTTGCTAGAAGCCAACCTTGTCTTGTAAATCGGTATAAACGTAGTACTAGGTACTTACGTGTTCGAATAGTCCGACGATCGAATTTACTGCCAACATATCCGGGGATCTCATGGGTCGCTTCCTGAAGATTCACCGATGACGTATGACTCACACTCTAAATTAATATGTGATTAATTAGAAGAGAGAGAAAATTAATCTGGGATTAATTGCGGAGATATTTTATCTGGGATAAAATATCATTAAAGTGAGAAAAAACGATTAATTTGGAATTAATCGATTAATTAATATATTTGATATATTAAACGAAATTAGATTTCGACGCGGAATTAGAATTAGATTTTAATTCGGGCGAACAAATTAATTTAGAATTAATTCGTTAGCGACGTGAATAGTAATTATGCTAGACATGATTATTTAATTAAATTAGATTTAATTACGTCACAACGAATAATTCATTAATTTGGAATTAACAAACCCGAGCCCAGGATTATTTACGAGCGCATTCGCATTTCGAATTTGAGTGCGGCACGCAAGCCAAATCAAGCATCAAATCGCTAGTCGCATCTAGCGTCACATCATTCGTCAATCAAGTGATAGATGTCTTTCACTTTGAGTGATTGACGCCAGTCACTATTCATTGATTGATGGATTGATGGAGTGATGTGTGTGGTTGGAAAGCATTTATGGCTTGATTTTTTGAAAATCAAAAGTGGTATATGTTAATTGATTTTAGAAAATCAATTAGTAAACACACAACCAACTCTCTCCTCTCTTTCGTCTTCCTCTCACCGCCCAAGGGGCTGAAAAACCTTCTGTTTTTCTGTTGAAAACCGAGAGCCACAGGGAAGCTTAGAGTCGTGATTTTGTGGCAAAATCGGGAGTGCTAGCACACTACGAAGTCATGCGAAGGTGATAGGGAAGTCCACCCATGAGCCGGGAATCGTTTGACGAAGCTTGAAGCTTGACGAAGAACCTTCAATGGCCGAAAACAGTAGACTGCACACAGCCACTTCTGTGACATGCAGTGAGCACAATTTCAAGTTTTGTTCGTTGCCGTGTCGCTCAACCGATCGATGTGAGTGTTCCGTAACTCCCTTGATTTGTATTCGCACTTGTTTCATGCTTGTTTAATGATCTTGGGACCTTAGTAAACACCAACAATTATGGTATTACATAAAGTAGTGGGAGACACTGTTGGGTTAAAAATCCATAACTAAAGCAGTGTGTAATATTATGGAAATTGTCGCTTGTGTGTTTTCCTTATTTTATATTGTTGATAGATTTTAAACTTCTGATCCACTGCATGCATATTATTTGAATATGTTTTATGACTTCTCTTATCGTTGCGAATTTTTAGAATAGGTTCTAGAATGTTAGTAGACTTGGATATTGATAGATTAGTTTAAAACCATCGGGAACTGTTGTTCCAATTTTCTTGAAAAATCAAGATGGGTAGTGACTTAGTTACTAAGTCATGATAAGTAATCTAAATAGATTTTTGTTTTAGGATATAATTGTCTAGAGAGAATAGTTTCTTGTGTGGTAAGAATTGATGTGAATTAGTTCATGTCTCGAGATTCTTGACTGACATTAAGAAAACTCCATTAGGTATTTATTTATCTTATAATGACGTTTCTTGGCTTTAGTGACTTTTAGAAGTCACGTGTTTGACACAGTTTACTAATCAATTATTTGTAATTGTTGTGAATAATTGAAGGCAAATTATAGAGCTTAAGAAAGGGGATGTGTATAGTTATGTGTTGAGAATATCGATTCTTACAATAAGACAACTATAAGTAATGGATACCAAATCTCCCGTCTAGTTATTTAAAATAATGATTGTTTTTTATATTTCATCTCAGAACTTGCGACTATTGGATAGTTACTTGTTCTTTATAAATAATTGTTACATATTTTAATATGACTAGTATTGTCATTGATGAAAAGATAAACATTAAGAAAAATATTTGGTTGACTAAATAACTTAGAACATTGCTTTATGATATTTTATCACATAAGCATTAGATGCTTATTCTGTATGGTTAAAGATGGTCTGATATAAGATCACACCATATATCCTTATCCATTTAATGAATATTATATTCAGGATGTGATTAAATCTCATTTAACCAATGATCGTCATTGGACCACATATTCATTAAACTAATACATTGGATGTATGTAGTTTAATGAATTACAAATTGCCTTGGATAGTTTTCTTTAATTCGTAACTTAGTTAATGAATTGTCATGACTTAGTTGCGTGTTTCTAAAAGAATATATATTGAACATCTTGAATGGTTCGAGAACTTTCAATATGTTTCTGATGAATTACAGATAGAATATTTTGAATGGTTCAAAGATATTCTATTTGAAGTGTTGAAAACTATATTTTAAAATTCATCGTGAGTCTTTGAACTGTTCAAGGTTGTTTGATATGATCAAACATATGAATTTATGGCAATTAGTTCTAAAGTTATTTAATAAATGTGAATCTTACTCAATATTATTCTTCTACGATTCCATCGTGATGGAATTAATCAGTGGGAGAAATCGAATCTTATATGATCTGATTCGTTTGATATTGAGTGTTACCGAATTAATTTTCAATACTCTTGGGGATATACTTCAGTAACACTAATTCATCATTTTAATTAATGTTCCATTAGTTTATACAGTTATATATATGATATGTATAAGTAGAAAATTCAAATCTTGAACAGTTTGAGATTTGAATCTTTCTTTTGTATAATGGTTATATAATTGAAAGTACTCGCGCATCGGAGGTACAAGTCAAAGTTTATCATTTACTCTATTTAATAGAATATTATTTTCTATTTGATAGAATATCTTTTCTACGGTCCCGAATAATAAAATTGTTTTATTACTTGGTGTGTAACATCGGATGTTGACAATTGTAGAAAAGACTTGACTTATTGAAGTAAAATGTGAGAATGATAAGTTATAGATGGAACTACATAATTAATAAGATGAAAAGACCCTTAGACAGCTTCCATATAAGTCCAATAGGATGTCAGAATCATTTGCGAAGTATTTGATACTTAATGGTTCTGTTAGTTTTCTTATTGAGAAAATTATCCTATAATTTATAGTGGGAGCGATATCTGATATCGATTTCAAAAGTTAGCATTGAACCATAAATCTAAGATTGTCCATAGCTTATTACGATCAAGTTTTGAACTTGATTAAGCTTTCGTTATGAATAGTTCATAAAATATGCAAATTGTTTGCGCAGCAAAAGCAAAGTGAGTTTGTTAAAGGTTTGACCTTTATAGTATGACAGTAAGAAAGGTTATACTCAGCAATCTATTGTAGACTATTTGAAAAATTAAGGATATATTGGTTAATGTTGATATTAAACTATGTATTTTGGCTAAAGAATGCAAAATGGCGTTCCTGAATGGTTTCTTCGAATGAGAGATCCGTTGTGGTTTCTTTGTTTGAAGAGTTCATTCTAGAATGGCCCTAGAGTTTGTATTCTGATAAGATAACAGTTTGATATACTAGCTTATAGAGCCTATTGTAGACTCAGATAAATTATAAGAAAATCTATGTTCTCTAATTTTGATACAGTCAGATTGTCTGATTTTATCAAAACATAGAGAATATATATATGTATTAGTAGGGTCAGTGGGAGTGTACAAATTTCTTTCTAGTGTTATATATCCTAACGACATTATCATTATTAGTGTAATAATGAGATGTTTGTTAGGTACTTAGGTAAAAGGTTTACCTAAGTATTCTTTTCTCCATGAAAGCAGTGAGAGCAGTCTCTGTTATATTTGATATAAAGTTTTTTATATGATATAAAACAAGAGACTTGTGAGATACTCTCATTAGTCGTGCATTAGATATGATCTAATAAATGACACAACAAAACTATATGTATGACAGTTAGTATCACTGTTTGACAGTTAGTGTGTCTCTTGTATATAGTATTCATTTTTCATAAAGGATGATTCCTTTGTCGAAAGAGAAATTGATTAGAATGTCTAGTCATTTATGCATCATAAGATCATGGCATAATGAATACTATATTATGTGTGATTAAGAATATCAATTTAATCATAATTGTTACGAATTATTTTGATATGTTATAGACCATAGGATGTATCTTGAAACACGTTCTTCGTTATCTTGGAGATATTAAGAACGAGTTTCTTATTCATGGAGATATAGTTCGCAACCATTAGAATCAAATTAATTTTGAGTCTAATTATGACATTAGATGGTCTATGTCATATAAAGTCATAAAAGATGCAGTGTGAATGTCACCGTTGATTCTACTGAATTAGTAGAATTAGTTGTAAATTATGAAATATTGACTTATGAAGTTGCATAGTGACCTTATAGATTAGAAGTTTTAATATTAGTATTATGTTTGCAGTTGTCTACGTAGTATTTTAGATTTGATCTCTAAATACATAGACAACTTAATAGCTATAACACAATATTGATATCGCATATGAGTCATATTGATGTAGAACTTAGGTTCTAAAAAATATGAATGATGATGGTTAAGGTAAACAATTGGGTTTGTTGGACAAACTCAATTTGTTATAGTGGGCTTACTTGTTGTTGCTTACCTTTTGAGTGCTAGGTGAGCTCTTGAGGGCCATGTGTATGTGATACACATTGAGATGTGTATATGATACCGTGGATTGGCACTAGAGCAAGTGGGAGAAATTGTTAGGGTTGGTGCTCAGAGTGCCAATCCAGATCGTATTTATGTCTGATTCATGAATATGAATAATTCTTTTTCCATAATATTACTTATTTAATAAAAGCACCTCTTGTCTTTTATATACATATTCGATCTAATTACAATTAGATATCTAATTATGATTAGATTGAAACTAAATCTGATTTAGTGATACGTGTATATTAGACAAAGACCATAGGATTTACAATATAGTGCGCAGTTACAACGTAGTTTGTAATTGACATTGAGAAGCGTTACTATAAGTTGTATATCCTTAAATAAAGTTCTTGGTCAAGATTTACTAACACAAGTCGGTTAGTAAAATCCGCTGAGACCAGTACATGTCGTATATCGTGACTTGATCCGATGGTTTATCCCAATGAACCATGAGTCTTGGGAGACTCGTATAGACATGTAGGTGTTTATTTGATAAACACTGAATGACTCACTGAAGAGTTCCTAATAGATGGTACACCAACGTTAATAGGAATCTTCTCGAGTTGAGCGAGCATAGTGGTCATTCGACTTGAGATACCATAGTGGATATGTGAGTTATCCTCCACAATTTGATGGCAGTCACGTCACCGATCTATTTAGATCAGACCTCCGCCTGTTCATTGGGTGTGGACTGATGCTCATGATATCTAGTGCGTATCAAGATAGAATCTGTCAGTCCTGTGTACAGGGCATATGTATCCTACATATATTTGCGATCTAGTAAATCCATGGCCGTGGTATAACTTCGGAAGCGAGTTCCGAGTGTTATTTAGATATCGTAAATTTGAAAGTCGACTATATTATACCATAAGGATTTGAAGTTCTTATTTATATCTCAGGTATAATATGGATAGCCTGTGACAGAGGGATTATACGTATGCAATGACCTCAACTTGCATAGTTTAGCGAAATTATCTGTGTTTGTCATAATTCATGAGTGGGTTGATTATGGCCATAAAATTGGATTATGTGACGGATAAACCTAAATTTAGAGAGTCCCACAATATGAAGTGTACTCGTTGAGCACTTGGGCAACACGTTATGAATAATATAGATTATTCATAATACTTCACACCGAATTTGTGGATGCTGGATTTCGGCCGAGGTCCACAATCGAGAATTTATAGGTTGGGGGCACTAGTGATCCTGCAAAACAAAGGTAGAGTGAGTGGGAGTAGACTGCCCACCGGTGTGGTGGGTGCCGGGGGTACTCCGACGCTCAAGTCAGTAGTATGAAATGAGCAGTAAATATATAAAATGTGAAAGCAAGGTTTGATGTTACCTTGACTTCTTTTGGTGGCTGTGAGGGCGGTGGTAAGCGTTTAAAGGGATGAAGTGCTCAGAGAGCTTGTGTCAGAACAGAAGCTTGTAAGAGAGAAGTGAAGCTTGGATTGGAGAACTCTGACTTGAATGCCCTTGTGTGCTGAGTTACGTATCCTTTTATAGATTTGAAAGAGGTTGCTTTACAGCTGTAACAGAAGCTGTATATGAGACCCACAACGTGCTGTGATTTCTGGCAATGAGGCCTCTCACATGTTTATTGTTTCTGCTTTCGGTGGGAAGATAATTTGCATATGGAGATATATTCTTTGTTGGGGAAAAGAGAGAAACGGTTGGTGAATAATTAAAGGGGTTTGTCCTTTTGTTTTTGTAAATGATTTAGAGTTTAATGAGCTGGGTTCTCTCTTTGGGCCTCACCTGGTATTGGGTTTGAAGTGAAAGGACAATTTTACCCTTGGCCCAAATTTGACCCATACAGAATTAAATGAGTTAATTCGAGTCATTTAAATGGTTAAACGAAAATACATGTATTAGAGGCATTTCGGTGAATTGATAATTCATGTGTATTTGTATTTGATACAAAATTTGATTTGATACATATTAATTATTTGTCAAATGAGATTTTGACACATGCCATTAATATATGTATTTGTTATTTAATGTAAATAAAAATACATATATAATAATAATCACATTAATTTATTATTTAGATGTTTAAATGTTAAATATCTAGATAATTAAATTATTTCAATATTACATAATTGTTATGCAATATGTTTGATTATTATTGGTTACATGTGGCATGGTTTTATTAAGCTTAAAGTTTACAAATTAGATTGTTTACTGAAAGGTTATTATTTAATTAGATGACCAAATGACCAAATTGCCCTTCTTTCTCACCCTAAGTCGGTTTTGGCCTTGTATTTAAAGTGAAATTTTTTTTCTTCATTTATTCACCTCCATGGCCGAACCTAATCTCCATAAAATCTCCCAAAATTTTCTTGAAGAATCAAGGAAGAAAGTGAAGAAAATCAAGAAAAAGTTTAAGGAATTTATGAGAATTGGAGGTAATCTTCATAACTCTTAAACTTAGAAAAATTGTTTCTTGTTCTTGAATATCTAGAATAGTTCTAGGGTTTCTTACTTTCTTAGTTTTTGGGGCTTTTTGATTTGGAGGATGAATTTGGAGGTTAGATGCATGTGTGAAGTTAGATTGGATAATATTATTGTAATATTTGTTCAATTTTATCATTTGATGACATGTTGCCATTCTAGAGTGTTATGACCACTCTTGTAACTCCTAGAATTGTTCTTGGATTCTTCATTTGTGGTGACTTTGGATGGTGTAACAACTAATATGATTAATGTTGAGAAAATTGGATTTAAAGCATGAAAAATGACATTTTTTTGTTACAAAACTCAGATTTGGAAATTCTGTATTTTTGGTGATGAAAAGTATGTTTTATAAATGTATTGGATCTGTTTTGGGTATTGGAACAATTGCCGGAAATTGTTTCGGAGTTGAAATAAGTGAAAATGGCGAAAAACGGCGCTACTGGGTGAATTTTGAGCCAACCAGGTGAGGACTGTCCAAACAATAAATTGGTCACTTTTCGGGCATCCCATGAGCTGCCCTAGTACTGTTGGGGCTGAACTGGGCAGCCCCCATGTGCATTGGGTGTTCGGTTCAGTCAAAAACGCGTTTTATGCCATTTTGCGGAAAAATATTTCCGTAAAAGTTTCGCGATGCTTCTTAACTATTTAGATTGTTATTTTATATAGAATAAATATGTTTAGGTGAAATATGAATGAATTATTCATATTGGATATTGAATAATTTATTCGGTAATTTAAAATTTTTAAAATTACGATTTCACCCGAACCGCGAGCTTCCGCTGCTCCCGCGCCAAAACCCCAACACGGGTCCCTACTGCCCTGTACTATAGTTGATCCCGTACCTTGGGTATCGATACTGCTCGATGGGAGTTCAGCAGCCTCACCCTCTTCTGATGGGTGTTGGTCGATTGGGATTTCGGGCTCAGAAGCTTGAGCCGGCGCAGCCGTATCAGACGATTGCTCGGTCCTGGATACCTATACAAGGAACAAGAAATAACCTTGTAAAAAAAGGGGAGAAAGTGAAAATCATACCTTAGCCCGGTGGCGTAGCAATGGCTCATCCGAATCGGAACTATGAGTCGGCGAAGGTGTTTCCTTTTCGGATGTTTGGAATTCACTTTTTTCAGCCCAGCCTTCTCAACGCGTTTCTTCGGCCCAGCTGGTTCGGAAGGTTTAAAGTAGAAGGGAATGCTTGCAAAGATAATAGAAGACAGCAGAGAAAAAAGCCTTTCACAGCTAGCTGGCAAAAAACGATCAAAAAAGGATGGACAGATGTATAATGGGAGAAAGAATCGCAAGAAATAGAAGTTAACAAAGTCCGCACTTCAGACAGGCATTGGTCGATGTCGGAGAGCGACTGGACTTTGAAACGATCAGCTAGGGTAGAGGAAGAGTAGAATAATGGAAGAGGCCATCCTTGGACAAGGCCGAATTGGCGAGCGATAAAGTTGGGAGAGAATACCTCTACCCCAGCTTTGTTGTTCGTCCCGGTCAAGATATTGTGAATCAAATCACGGGAACATAGAAATTTACGCCAAATGCGATTGACTGATTAGTCCCCATCTGAGTGAGAAAGCATATGAACAAATGAAGGGCTATCGCCCAAGGAAAAAGGAAAAAGAGAAGGGATTCGAGAAAGACCATAAAAATAGTCAAAAATAGTACGAGGAAGGAGATGAGTCGACCCTAATTGAGCGAATAGAATTCCGGCACAAGGAAATGAACGAGTAGACTCAATGGAACCAAAATAGGGATGTAGGCCCTGAACCAAAGTTGGACGAGCCAAAAAGATCCGGAAGCAATGGGTGAAAATCCAGACCGAAGCTGTTTTTGGAGAACGTCCAAACCTCGGTAAACAGCGGCTAGAAGGAAAGAACACAGATCCAAATGACGGTCGTTGGCAACGTCCGAAGAAATAGGAAGATAACCCGCCGTGGGTTTCTGACTGGGCACGTAAATGATATATTTGTAAAGCCAGTAGTGAATGAATGCGGTGCATTCCAGCACCGAGACCGGACCGACAGATCAGAGAATGCACGAAAGAAAGCAGAATAAGAAGAAAAAGACGAAATGTCCATTTGGGGATGAGGAAAACGAAAATGAGTACGGGCAAAAATGGTCACACCCAAGGGGGCCAACCCTGTCAAGGCACCGATATCACGCAATGTGATAATCAAAGGGCCGGAGAGGAAAAGAAAAATATTATAGTCAGAAGACCAGAAAAGCAATGACATGGGAAAAATATTGCGATCAAAATGGGGCAGAACAAAGGAAAGCTCGATGAGAGAGAGCAAACCACTATTTTCAAGGAAAAAGATTGCGATCAAACGAAGAATCATGCTTGGGCCAGGTACGGATGGGGTTCGACTGATTTAAGGAAGAAATGCTCAACGGTTCCGAAAAGGGCAAAGTAGAAACAGAAGGAAAAAGCAGAGCCAGTGGAGCCGTGGCGATGACATTCTCATTAAGAAAAATGGGGCAGAGAGAGCACATTCTGTGGGTTTCGTCAAGGGTGTAGATCCTAGAAACACTGACGGAAGGGTCATCTAACGCAGCCTGATAATCTTTGAAGGTCGAAGTGTTTTTCTTTTTTGGAGCAGAGGATGAGGATGCCATGGTAAGTGAGTAAAATAAGGAGAGAGTTGCAGAGAAAGTAGTGAAGACAATGAGAGACGGTAAAACAGTGAAAAAAAGAGTTAGGTTTATATAGCCAATGTAAAGGGTCGCCATAGGACAGGTGGCACGACCCAATTCGAGGGAAGAAGAAAGCGCGGGAATCTAGAGGGCGGTGCCAGGCGCGATGTGATGTAGATGTGACGCGAAAAGCGGCACATTAATTGGCGCAATGATGGTTTTTCGACAAGACATAATGGAAAGACCGCACATTTAATGAGGAACCGATGGATTTGCATAGGAAATGCAAGCAACAGGCCTCAAGATGTGCAAATGACGGCAAAAAATGAAGACGAAAGGTCAGCAGGCCGAACCAGTAAGGCGATTAGTGGTATGAACCCGACCTTACACGCCTGGCTAAGAAATTCCGCCTTGATCTCATCTCTCGAAACGATCAAGGCGAATTTGGGAGACAATTGTTAATAGAAAATAAATTCCTCACGAGGACGAAAAGGCCGAAAGAATCAAAGGAAGAAAACGAATGACGTATCTAAGGACGAAAAGGCATGGCATTGTTCTGGGGGGGACGAAGAATGATTCGGTCCAGAAAAGGCTCAACCCAGAACGATTCGAAGACTGGGAAGAGAATCGTGAAGAATGAAAAAAACACTTCCAGAGCGGTTAGCCAGTTGCACACATGATCGACGGTTATGGCACAAACTGGCGGTGACCTCCACGATCTAGCAAGTTACCAAATAGTTGCACGCATGATCTAGCAGTTGCACACATGATCTAACAGTTGCACGCATGATCCAGCAGTTGCATGTGAGCAGGGGACATGATGGGTTAACGGCGAAATCGTTCAAGCATTTGATAAAGCCATGCAATATAAAAGACTCAAGCATAGCAAGAAAAAGAAGGAAAAAAAAAAGGAAGACTCAAAATGAGCAAGTAGTTTAATTTCTTAGTTTTGTAATCTTTAGAACTGTAATCTGTGTGCTTGTGCCCCTTGGAGGCATTTTCTTGGAATCAATCACCCCTTTCTGGGACTATGTCTCAGGAGGTTTGAACCTTACACGCGTATTGACAAAAAATTGTGCAAACAGTTTATATATATATATATATGAAATCGTTGGAAACTCCGCCACCAAACCACCCATTTCCGGACTTAAACGAAGTAGTTAAAACCTTCGACTGTCCCAGAATCTTTGAATTTTATCTTTAGCGTATAAAGTGAATTTTATCTTTCCACTTACCCAGCCGGGTCAAGTAATTCTCAATATAATAAGTGATAACATCAATGGAAAAGGATGTGAAAGAACATAAATTATATGAAGTCGTCTCAAACTCAAATAACTCATGATGCATCTTTCGATATATGCCAAAGGGAAATGACAAGCATGTTTAACAAACAATGCATTGCGGGCCAGTAACCACATTATCATCATATATGTATCCCATTTCTATTCTTCCCCAAAAAAGAAAGGCATTTATATTATATTAAGAAAATAATAAAAATGAGATTGGTATCCTTATAACTCCAAAAAATAATTCCACTATGTAAGCTGGATCGGTGGCTATATCAAAAGTTTAATATTTTATACACGTAAGCTGCACATGGTATGTCACAATCTTTGAAAGATATAAGCTAAAGATCCGCCATACCCACAGCAAGTATTACTATTTTTATATATATATTTGATACATTTAAAGATATTGCAAGCTCACATTAATTCAATTGTTCGACGGTAGTGTTAATTTTGTTAACTTAATTTGTATCGAAATATTATCCATAAATATTTTTTATGGCAACGGGGACTCACGCCGCCCATATATTAATCATTCATCTTCTTCATGGGCGGTGCCGTGATTTAATTCTATTGAGACCAAATTATATAACTTCAAAGAATTATATATATATATATAAGATAAAATAATAATTTGAGTCATAATATTATTTGATAGTAGGAAAGTTCCGACCTCCATATATTTTTTAAATTTTGTTCAGATATAAATTCATACAAAATTAACATTTTTTTTAAAAAATTTCACCATCAAATCATCCGATCGGAACTTAAACAGAGCATGTAAAATCCGATATAAATAATAATTTGAATCATGATATTATATGATGGATGAAGAGCTCCGGCCTGTTATCTTCACACACTTTCTAAATTTTGCTAAGATATAAATTCGTATAAAATTCACAATTTTTTTGAAAATGTTAATTTTTAAATCCCGACCGCCTTATACAAAAATAAAAAATATTCACTGAACTCAAACTCAAGATCTGAAAATAAAATCTTAAGTCCTTTACCTTCAAACATACGTACTACTGTAATAAAACAGTTAATTGCCAACAACTTAACAATTAACTTATTACATTTACAGTAACATCATTAAAAGCAGCTAAAAAGCAATAAAAACTTCATTGTTTGATCTCCTTGATGAATTTTACTGCAAATAATAATCCGAAATTGGTAGCTCTTACATATTAATTAATTTATTTTTCTGCAGCAAATTCTGAGAAGGAAATTGTGACACCTTTGTTATTAATTTCTTTGTTTCTTTTTCCCTCTCTCGTTAGCTAGCATAGCATAGCAGTAGCTAGCTTTGACAAACGAGTTGAGAGCCAAGATTGGCTGCATCGCGGGGCACCAACTGACCCTGCGCCATCACTAAAGACTTGTAGATATCGACGATCATCTTCTCATCATACTCCTTGAGTGGGCCATTTCCAAATGAATAACCCCCATCACCGCCGTAACCAGATGCGCAAACACGCGACTCAGCAAATCCCATCATCATCTTAACATACGCGTCACGTAGCCAAATAAACCACTTCTTAGGAGAAGGCAATCTCGAGATCTTTAGCTTCGGTCTGATCTTGAACCGCCAGCTGAACCGTCTCCTCCGGGTTGTTGAAGTCAGAGAGGGCTCAGAGATCCGCCTCTCCCGGTTCAGCTTCTCGTAGCCTTTCCTCCTCCAGTAGCCTCTCAAGCCCTTGTACACCGTCGTTGAAACTCCTTCCATTTTCGTAATTATTTGTTTCTTCTTTTGTGTTGTTTTTGGTTTCTACAAGTTTAGATAGAGAGAAAGATATAAGTTGGTGGGCTTCAAGTGTCTTCAAGATAGAGATTAGAAGATGTTGGGTTGATAAATGCGATATAAATGTCATATATTTATATAACAAAATGATTTATTTTTTTAATTTTTTCTTTTTCCATTTATAAGGTGAGGTGAGGTGAGGTGAGTAAAGCCCATATGTTCATGGCACATTCTATTGGGTGGCACCCAAATTTTAACTCAAAACCTAACTTCAGAATTTAAATATTTTACTTTTTAAATATATAATATAAGGGAAATGTTAACTAGTGCCCTAAATGCACTCATTAAAGATTCATTTTAGGAACATTTTTATAGTAAAAAAATGAAAAAATAATTAATGTTTTGATAATTTTTGCATTTCCCATAAAAGTGATATGAAAACTTTCCAAAAATGAATCATTAATGAGTGCCCTTAGAGCACTCGTTAGCATGACCCATAATATAAATATTAAATTTTTATCATTTATTAGTACAGATTATTGTTTAGAAACTCACTTAATTCCAAAAATTTATGACAACTCAGGAACCCTAAATTAATTTTTTAATAGTTTATATCATCCTATCAATTGCCAATTAAAAGAAAAATGGTGCGAAAACCCCTAAATCATGCCAAAAAAATTAGGATTGGCCAAATGAGTCAAATTTGAAAAAACATATCATAATATTCAAGTGTTATTTAAAAGATATTGAAAAAGTATAATTTCTAAAATTTTAAATTAATTTTTTATTATATTTTTTCAGATTCAGGTTTAAATAAAAATACTTAAAATATAATATGATTTTTTAAAACTCCATTTACCAACCCTAAAAAGAGCATATAACACAGATGCATGAAGCATGTATTATATATATATATTATTTTATTATTTATTATAGCAGCGATTCTTAATTAATGAGAGATCCTAATAAAGTGATAAATTAATATTCCCCTATATTTCTTACTGGTGTCGCAATCACATTGATGGTGTTCTGGACTTGCAGAAGTTTATTGCATTGGATTCGTTTTCTAAAGTCTCTCATGCTGCATGCATGTTTTTTTTCTTAATACATTATAATTTTACGGATATATAATTTAAAATTTATTGGCATATTAAACACATATAATTATAATACGTCCAGAAACCTACGTCTATGAAAAGACGACATATACTACTCTCATTTTTTGGAGATGGAAGTCATAAGTCCCTGCCTTTGCAAGGACTCGAACATACATTAATATTCTCCCTTTATGGTTAATAGTTCAAAAACACATTCTTCCTCATTTTCCTATTTACTCGTTGGGTTGACTTGTAAGTTGGGATTTAGTGTTAAGTTAATTTATGATGACCATCAAATCAATTATTAAGATTTATTAAGATGATAAAAAATAATATTTGGTTAATTTATAGTTATTTTTTTAAAAAAATATTGGGAGAATTACATCAATTACCTAAAATTATAGTAAATTTATCAAAGTAATCTATGTCTCTTCTTTTTCTTTCTATCTTTTTTTTTGACACTTAGTCGTTAAAATTAAATGAATATTTCATAGACAAATACCTTTAAATAATCTATTGCGCTAGACATACTGTAGCAATAGACATATCAATTGTTTGTCCATCGCGATATATTATTTAAGATATTTTTTTATTTGAAATGTCTATTTTCCATACTAAAATTGAGAAAAAAAAAATATAAGTAGACTAATATTATAAATGTTCTCTGATTTAAAGACATTTATGTAAATTTTTTAATAATCTTTTCAATTTCATGCCGTGAGAGTGTGGATTTAGTTTGTTGATTAACTTATTTAAGCATAAATCTGCTTTTAATGGTTTCATATTTCACTCTTTCACACATCTCAATCTCATATTAATTACTTATTAGCTAAACTATTTTCCATATGAGGGTGTTTTATAATCTTTTTGGATATTTAGTCTAACAATGATATTCTTATACAAACCGTCGGGTTAGTAATAACATCAAGAAGGACTAAAAGATAAGAAAAATATTAATTCCAATACATTGTCTTTTATTTTTTAATATGTTAAAGTTCATATTTTTTTTTGTCTTTTAATCCGTCATGATATTTGATATGGTTTGTATAATATTAGCATATTTAGTCTAAATTTTATGAACTAAATTTAAATTTATCTTAAATTACGTCTCAGTTCAATCGGTTGGATTAGTCCGAATTTTAAAATCATGGATTAAACCAAACAATATTATAAATTCGATATTTAGTCCAAACATTATGAACTAAGTGCAAATTTACTCGTATCTAAAAAAAATATTTTTTTAGCCACGGGGGCTAATGGCCCAGTGGTAACACATCTTCTTCCCCAAAGGGGAGAATATGTGTTCGAGTCCCAGCAGAGACTCTGCTGGGACTCTTGTCTTCAATCCCCAAAATTGGGATTTTGGAGTGGATTTCTCACCGATTATTTGAGTGGGAGTAGATATTTCCGGTTAGGGCTCGTCTCTTAGTAGACGTAGATATCTGAATGTGCGATAATTGTATGTATTGAATATCCCAGTAGATTTCAGATTGTATATCTGTAGAATTGTAATTCAAAAAAAAAATACTTTTTTGAAAACACAAATTTGTTAGCTTTTTATTATTAATGGTGAAATACGTTTTTGAGACGTCTTGATATTTAGTTTGGTTCGTATAATATTAGCATCTTCAATCTAAATTACTTTATGATTTAAATTCAAATTTATCTTAGATTACGTCTCAGTTCAATCGATTAGTTCAGTCCAAATTTTAAAACCATGAATTAAACCAAATAGCGTTATAAATTGGATATTTAGTCCAAATTTTACTCGTATCTAAAAATATTTTTTTGAAAATACAAATTTGTTAGTTTTTATTATTTATGGTGAGATAAGTACGAGGCAAGCAAACATTGAAAGCAATCCTGCAAGAATAAAATATTATGGAGACCTGAAAAAATATTATGCATAGTGATAACACGTCATTCACTATTAAAAAAATATGTATTATGATAGTTCTAAAGAGTTCTTTATGATAATTTTCAAACCGTCATTTTATAAAGAGTTATAAAAGTCTCGAGTTTTTATGACGGTTGTAAAATCGTTACAAATTGTATTTTATGACTGTTATTTTATTAAAACCGTCATAAAAATAGATTTTTTTTATGACGGTTCTTACAAAAAAAAAGTCATCATCTTTTTCGTTGTATAAAAAATATATATATATTGTAGATGTTGGAAAATGCTTATGAATAAGCATTTTGAGACACAATTTCAAGCATGGTCCACTTCGTGTTAGTGGTTGTTATTGAATGATTCGGATACTCCTCCGTGAGTAGTTCGAAATGATATATTCATATGCTTAAAATGGTGCTTGGGTGAATGAGAAATTGTTGCTCAAAGTTCACCCATTGGTGTTGGAAAATAAAGAAAAGTAAGCTTGTCTCATATGGGAAAGCTATAGAGGGAATATTATGCTTATATATGATTGCTCATATGTAGATGGGTAAGAGTTGTAAGGATAGAGGCTCTCTCTACGTGCGCGGGGGGGGGTGCAAATCAAAATCCGAACAAGCTTGGCTCGTGTGCGCCCGCGCATCCTGCGTACACGAATGCCGGACCAAATTGTGCGGGCTCGGCCCAGCCAATTTTTGCAAGCCTCTTCATTTTTTCCAAGCCTTTTGAAGTTCCATAACACTCAAATTAACTCTATTAATTAATTTAGTGGTTACTTCAAATGAAAGGTCTCCCACTAATGTGTTTTCAATTGGTGTGTTTATTTTGTTCTACTGCACCATTTCGGTAGGGGACGAATTTGTTTTAAGGAAATTGTTGCCGCATCAACAAGCCTCAGAATTCTTTGCACTGCCTTCGTTCCTGATCTGTTCTTCACTGCCTGCTGTTGTCCTGTCATTTTATTATTATTATTGTATTGTTGATTATTGTAACAACCGTGTTGTGTTTACTGCTGTTACTGCTGTTCAAAATCATTTGTAAAAACACAGTAACCAAACAAATTATTTGTAATAGTAGAGCCTACCATTGACCCCACCAAACCCAACCACATGTGAGAACACACCTAAACCCTAGTATCACTACAAAAAATAAGGTCTTTAGCGTCGAAAAATATGGACGCTAAAGTACAAAATTTTGACGCTAGAACGTGGACGAGAAAGACAATTAGCGTCAAAATAAAAAACTTCGACACTAAAGTACAACATTTGGCTTCAAAAATATTTCGACGACAAATCGTAATTTTCGACGCTAAAGTATGTATTTGGCGACAAATATTTTTGATGCCAAATGGTTGATCTTTAGCATCGAATATTTCGACTATAGAGGTGATAAAATATTAAAAAATATATATTATTTTATTACTTTTAGTGTCGAATATTTCGACGCTAAATGGTATAAGAAAATTATTATTACAAATTAATTTCAAACTAATTTCATTACAAAAGTAATAAAATTTGATATAAAAAATTATTATGAATTTGTTATTAAAAAATTATAATATTGATATTTTTTATTGATATAAAAATAAAATTATAAAATTTATCACAAAAAAATATAAAATAATAAATAAAATGATAAAATATAATTTTCTATATATTTTCTCCGTCTTCACTTTCATTTATTCTTCATTTTCTTCACTATCTTCATTTTCACAATTTCTTCATCTTCATATTCCCCTACAAATAAAAAAAAAATAGTTGTTAATATAAAATACAAAAAATCAGACGTACTTAAGGAAAAAAGAATTTTAGAGAGGAAATAAGAGTATGAGAGAAATAAAGTGAGAATAGGAGAAATGAAAGAACAAATGAATTTATAGGAAAAAAAAAAACTTTAGCGACGAAATAGGCTTTCGTCGCTAAATGTCCTTAAATAGCGGGAATTATTTCCGCTAAAATTTCGATCTTTAGCATCAAAATTTTTGACTTTTAGCGTCGAAAATTTGTCGCTAAATGTCAAAATTTTAAATCTAATTGTATTGGGGGATAAATTCAATATTTAGAAAGCGGGAATTTGAAAAACTTAAATTTACCCTTTAGCGTCGAAATATTTGACTTTTAGTGTCGAAACTTCATCGCTAATGCCAAAATTTTAAATCTAATTTTATTAGGTGATAAATTCAAATTTTAGAAGGGAAAATTCGAAAATTTTAAAATTAAACTTTAGTGTCGAAAATTTTAATAGGCTTTCGTTGCTAAAAATATTTCGACGCTAAAAGGTCCACCATTTAGATTCGAAATTTTTTTTGGACACTCAAGGGTCCACCCTTTAGTGTCAAATTTCTACATCGATGCTAAAAGGTCTACCCTTTAGCGTCGAAAATTTTTTGGACGCTAAAGGTCCACCATTTAGCGTCGAAACTAGGATTCAACGCTAAAGTGTTACCTTTTAGCATCGAATTTTAAATTCGATACTAAAAGGTTTTTTAGCGTCGAAAAATGTTTAACTCTAAAGGTCATTTTTGTTGTAGTGCATCACTCAATGACCGACTCAATATAAGCCCACATCATCCATATTTAATTCTATAAATTGATGCAATTGGAATGACTTGAACTCTTAACCTAAAGGTTGAAGCTGTAGTATAGTTACCACTGGACTATGATATGTTATTGTTATAAAATGTAATGAATGTGTGTGTGTATTGATGCAATTGGTTTGACTTGAACCGTTAACCTAAAGGTTAAAGCTGTAGTATAGTTACCATCAAATTATGATATATTTATTGTTATAAAATGTAATGAGTGTGTGTGTAGTTACCATCGGACTATGATATGTTTATTGTTATAAAATGTAATGAGTGTGTGGTACATATAGTGTCATTAAACAAGAAATCAACATGCAACAAACAAATCAAACCAGAAAAATAGATCTAATTGCATAAACCCTAGAAAACCTTAAAACTTGAGAATAAGAAAAACCTGATGAAAACTTTGATCCGAGTCGAGATAAATCTCTGTCCTTAAGGACTTATCAGCCCCGTCTCGGTGCTCTACGGATTTGTGGCTAATGTTCTCCCAGGATAACCCGGATTCCTCTTGTTCAAGGGGCACGCCTTAACAAGATCTTGAACTTGGAATATGGTGGAATTCTCTCAAACTCAAGAAAATAATATGAGACTCTCAGTTTTGGATGATTCGGATTTCTTCCTTGTGTGTTAAAAAGAACATAAAGCTTCATTTTATAAGCATGGAAGGATGCCTCAAAGGCACCCTTAGGTTTGGGGTGCAACCCTCCAAAGGGTTATACCCCTCATATGCACCCCTTGGAGCATAGGATCATTTTACACACAATTGGAGGACATGTCCCCATGAGGTATCATCCAATGGACATGTCCCTCATCCATCCAAACAAGTATATTTGAAGATTTGAAGAATTTCCAACAATCCCCCACAATTCTTCAAATATTCATGCAGACCCTTTGAGAGAGTTTCCGTGAACTAAAGCTGCATCGAAATAGGTAGCTTTCGCCTTGAACCTTTCCTAGTGAATGACAATCGGATTTACTTGGCAATCTAGTGACCCATAGTCTTGAACTGTTCTGCCGTTAGTGTAAACCAAGACAATTGCCAACACACAGCTTTACTTCGACCATCTCTCGTTCTACGGTTGTGTTCATTTCGGCCCTGCACAACGGTCCTGGATTCATCAAGTACTTTAGGGTAACCCGCCTTTAAAAGTTCCCATGGAAGCGACCTAATTTCTTACTTGAAATATGTGATCTACTATGAAGAGGTAATATGTCTTTACCCCCATTAGGACTCATCTCATAATATAATGATCATTAAAAGCCTTAGCTTATCCTAAACATGACAGACAGCACTCAGCGTCATTATCGAAATGGGAAATAGTACAAAACTCTTCAGTGCTTGTTTTGAATTGCACAAAGTTTCTGTTGTCCCTTTTGAACCTAGATCTTGGGATCTCCAGTCAGCTATGTTGGGTTTCCACAGTGACAATTCTTAGATTATAGGCTTCAAGCCCATTCCCCTCGATGACTTCTCAACTTGCTCTCGAGGTAAACCTTTAGTTAGTGGATCCGCTAGGTTTCCTTCGACTCAACATAATCGATCGATATTATGCCATTTGAGAGCAGTTGACCTATGGTATTATGTCTCTGACGTACGTGTCGAGACTTACCATTATACATTGTATTTTGGGCTCTCCCAATAGCCGATTGGCTATCACAATATATGATATTCCCTGGCACCGTTTGGGCCAACTAGGAATATCCTCCAGGAAGTTTCTAAGCCATTCTGCTTCTTCCGCTGTTTTGTCTAACGCTATGAACTCTGATTCCATAGTAGACCTGACAATACATGTTTGCCTCGAGGATTTCCATGACACAGCTGCATTACCAAGTGTGAAAACAAATCCACTCGTAGATTTGGAATCCACCGTATCAGATATCCAGTTAGCATCGTTGTATCCCACTATTACAACAGGATATCTCTCGTAATGTAGCCTATATTTTGAAGTTTCTCTCAGATACCTCAAAACTCTTACAATGGCTTTCCAGTGGTTATGTCCTGGATTGCTTGTATATCTGCTAAGCCTTTTCACAGCTTGAGCGATATCAGTTTGTGTGCAATTCGTGAGATACATCAGACTTCTGATGATCCTTGAATACTCCAATTGCTATACGCTTAAGCCAGTATTCTTTGATAGAGGAAGAGTTAGGTTAGCTACTCCCAAATCTTTCATATCAAATTTGCTGAATAACATTTTCTTGGTAGACTGAATCAACTCATGATTATTACCAATTATCAGCATATCGTCTACATAGAAACATACAATGACATATCATTTTTTAGTTGATTTGGTGAACATACACTTATCACACTCATCGGTTTTAAACCCATTTGACAACATCTCTTTGTCAATTTTCTCATGTCATTGTCTAGGTGCTTGTTTTAATCCGTACAAGGATTTTACAAGTTTACACAACTTCTGTTCTTATCCAGGAACATTAAACCCTTCTAGTTGTTCCATGTAAATCTCTTCATCCAATTCACCACTCAAGAATGACGTCTTTACATCTTTTTGATGTATTTCAAGACCAAATATAGCTGCTATGGATATGCGCATTCTTATTATTGTGATACGAATCACTGGTGAATATGTGTCAAAGTAAATAAAGCCTTCTTTTTGTCTATAACCTTTTATGACAAGCCTTGCATTGTACTTAACTATTGATCCATATGTTTTCATCTCCCTTTTGAATATCCATTTGTAGCCCAGTGGCTTTCAACCTGGAGGAAGATCAACCAACTCCCAAGTATGGTTTTGTAGGATTGAATCAATCTCACTGTTAATAGCCTCTTTCCACAGAGGTGCCTCCGGAGAAGATATTGTTTCTTTATAGCTTTGAGGCTCATTTTCTAACAAATATGTCAGAAAATCGGATCTGACTCTTGGTCAATCTGATCACTATCCTTGATAGTATCAACAAATCTTTTGAGAGACTCTCTTCTTCTTTTTTCCTTACAAGGAAATGTCTCTTTAAAAAATATTGCATTCTTTGACTCAATCATCACATTTGGATTGATGTCAGGAATCACATACTTGTGTACCAAAAATTGATACGCACTACTATTGCAAGCATATCTGATGAATATACAGTCAACAGTTTTGGGTCATATTCCACCTTCTTAGGTTTAGGAACCATCACCTTGGCAATTGGCAAGACACCCCCACATTTTCAGATATTTGTAGGAATGTACATAACATTTCCAAAACTCATATGGTGTCTTGTCCAATCTCATGTGAGGAAGCTTGTTCAGAACGTAGTTCGCAGAAAGCAGGGCTTTCCCCCACAAGTTTTGAGGTAAACCATAACTAGTCAACATGGCTTTCATCATTTTCTTCAACGTTCAGTTTTTGCACTCAAAAATCCCGTTTGTTGAGGAGAATAAGGAGCAGTGGTTTCGTGAGTAATTCCATGCACATAATAATTTTCACCGAATGATGAAACATATTCACCACCTCTATCACTCATGATTCTTTTGATTTCTTTGCCAAGTTGATTTGCAACTTCGTTCTCAGTTTATAAAGCTCTCAATAGCTTCAGCTTTGCTCCTCAGCAAATACACCTAACAGAATCTTATGCTTTCATCAATAAAAGTGACAAAGTAGTTTTTACCGCCTCTTGTTCGTACAATATTCATGTCACACACGTTAGTGTGTACAAGTTCCAAGGGTTCAGAACTTCATTCTATGATATTCTATGTATTTTTACTTCAACACATGCCTCACACTTATGTTGGCTATCAATGCAAATTAAGGTATAAGGTCCATGTTAATTAATGTACGCATTGTATCATAATTAACATGTCCTAACCTCTCATGCCATATATTTTGTGACTCAATAATATAAGCAGAAGTTTCAGCTTTATTAATAGCATAATTGATATTCATTGAAAATGCCATCAGCGAGGTATCATTTTCCTACATAGACATCATTTTTTGGTCAATACAATCTTGTCAGAAACAAATACAAACCTGAGACCGAGATCTTCCGAATATCTGGAACATGCAAACATTCTTATATGTAAGCTCCGTCCTGGATATCATTTTCAGAACCACTGTGTCTTGTCCAACCACTCTAGAGGTAGACGGGTCAGATGATTACCGCCATCGACCTTCTGATACGAGGAAAGCATCTTACTATCAGCACAAATATGACGAGTAGCCCAGTGTCTACCCACCATTCTCTCGGATTCCCAACCAAGTTGGCTTCAGTTACCACTGCTGAGAGGTTCATTTCTAAAATCTCATCAGTTAACTGCTCATCTTCAGCGACATAGGCCTCATTTTTCTTTCCCTTCTCATGAGACTTCTTATTTCTGCAGTCCTTTGTCATATAACCGCTCTTTTCACAGTTGTAACACTTTCCCTTGAACTTCTTGTTCGCTTGGGAAGAATCAGCTCTTCTGTTTCTCTTCTTCATACCCTTTACACCCTCAATGATGTTGGCCTTAGACTTCATAGTCTTTTAGCTGGCCTTCTCAGACATCATGTTGTCCTCCTCGATTCTCAATCGAACACTAAGGTCTTCAAGGCTCATCTGCTTCGTTTTGTGTTTCAGATAACTCCTGAAATCCTTCTATGATAGAGGCAACTTTTCAATTATGGTGACAACTTGAAACGTCTCACAGAGTTTCATTCCTTCATCCAGTATTTCATGAATGATCAACTGCAGTTCACCCAACTGAAACATCATTCTACCCACGATAAATTTCTTTTGTCCGACATCCTCAGTTTAGTGTTTCTTATCGAGAGATTCCCAGAGAATCTTCACAGAAGACATGCCTTAGTACACAATGTACATGGTATTGTCAATACCACCCATAAAGTAGTTCTTGCATAGGAAGTCGCCAGACGACCATGTCTCTTCTCGCAGTTCCTTGGCTGCCTCTGATTCACCCTCCACAGGACTCGGAGGATCTTTGAGGTACTTAGCCAACTGCAGAGTTGTCAGGTAGAATAGCATTTTGCTCTGCCACAATTTGATGTTTGCCCCACCAAATTTCTCCGGATTTTCTCCATGAGATACCGGTACTATGATGTTTCCGCTTGGAAAAATCAACAGGGTTTACAAAAGACACATTGCACAACGATCAACAAATGATCTTGTTCAAAGTGATATACTAAGTAACCACTTGTTGTTCTATTGGACGGTGGTTCCAATAAACACAAGTCCTTGAATTTCAACTAACGATTCTTTAGAAAAATGAATAAACGAATATTTCCAAGGGACGATTTGGTCCGGAGTAACCACTTAAATCCCTAATCACGTAGGCTCTTATCGTCTTTTTGACAGAATATTCTTTAAACACTTTTCAATAAGATCTTTTAGCAATTCAAACCCAGTATTACACTTATTCAATAGCACAAACTGTATACGATATGTGTAGATATATGTGTAAGTGTCAATCAAGATTGGATGGAATTACTTGTGTAAAATTACACTTTAAATTCTCAACCAAGTGTGCAACACACAATAAATTTTTCAACTTTATCACTAAGTGTATGCTTGTGATAATTGAACAACCTAATAATAACTTAAATCTATACTACCAAGATTATAGTGTTACAGTATATGATTTACTAAGTTAATATTAATTTAAGTTTGCAATTTATAACACTTTCAGGACTATTTCGTTAGTGTCGCGTTCATATATACGTTCGAACGAGACTGTCCAGTGTGTGTACGTTCATGTTGCATTTGATAACGCGTTCGAACGAAGTGTTCCAGAGAGTTCACGTTCGTGTAGCGTTTGATAACGCGTTCGAACGGAATGTTTCCAGAGAGTTCACGTTCGTATAGCGTTCGAGAACGCGTTCAAACGGAATGATTCCAGAGAGTTTGCATTCGAGTTGCGTTTGAATACGCATTCGAACGTTCTTAGGCAGAAGGCTTGCGTTTGAATACGCGTTCGAACGTTCTTACGAATTTTTAGATTTTTGCCTTCGTGTGCGTTGGGCGTTCGAACGCCCTACGGGTTTTTCATGCACAGTATGTATTTTTTTCCAGAAATTTTCTTAATTACACATGCGATTTACTATTTAACAACACTAGTTGACAAGTTCTTAAGATTGTGGTACATATAGTGTCATTAAACAAGAATCAACATGCAATAAACAAATCAAACCAGAAAAATAGATCTAATATGCATAAACCCTATAAAACCTTAAAACTTGAGAATAAGAAAAACCTGATGAAAACTTTGATCCGAGTCGAGATAAATCTATGTCCTTAAGAACTTATCAGCCCCGTCTCGGTGCTCTACAGATTTGTGGCTAATGTTCTCCCAGGATAACCCGGATTCCTCTTGTTCAAGGGGCACGCCTTAACAAGATCTTGAACTTTGAATATGGTGGAATTCTCTCAAACTCAAGAAAACAATATGAGACTCTCAGTTTTGGATGATTCAGATTTATTCCTTATGTGTTAAAAAGAACATAAAGCTTCCTTTTATAAGCATTGAAGGATGCCTCAAAGGCACCCTTAGGGTTGGGGTGAAACCCTCCAAAGGGTTATACCCCTCCTATGCACCACTTGAAGCATATGATCATTTTACACACAATTGGAGGACATGTCCCCATGAGGTACCATCCAAGGGACATGTCACTCATCCATCCAAACACGTATATTTGAAGATTTGAAGAATTTCCAACAGAGTGTGCGTGTGTTATTATTATCATTAGTAGTTGTTGTATTTTTGTTGTTGTTGACATTATCCGAAGCATGTTATTCATTGTTGCGAATCCAACTCCTAATATTTGAAACTGTTAACAAGTAAATTTTATTATAGTGAAAGCAAAATTTAATTAATTATATGTGTGTAAATTAATTAATAGTGAAAACATGCATTTTGTTATACATCTAATTACGGTTTTCAAAAAAATCGTCATTAAATGTATAAGGGGAAAGACGACGGTTATTAACTACAAAAAACAATGACAGTTTGTTTACTAACCGTCATCGTTCATAAAATATTTAAATTAATAATAACGGTTATGTTTTATAACCATCATTTTTATCATATTTAAAATACTATGATGGTTTTTTTGGAAATAGTAGTATTTTTTGTTGTTGTTGACATTATCTGAAGCATGTTATTCAATGTTGTGAATCCAACTCTTAATATATGAAACTGTTAACAAGTAAAATTTATAATGGTGAAAGCAAAATTTAATTAATTGTATGTATGTAAATTGATTAACAGTGAAAACATGCATTTTGTTATACATTTAATGACGATTTTCAAAAAATTGTCATTAAATGTATAACAGGGAAAAGACGACGGTTATTACCTACAAAAAATAATGACGGTTTGTTTAATAACCGTCATCGTTCATAAAATGTTTAAATTAATAATAACGGTTATGTTTTATAACCACAATTATTTATCATATTTAAAATACTGACGGTTTTTTTGGAAAAAAACCCGGCATAAATAGTTATAATAACCGTCATCTTTTATTTTTAATGACAGTTTTTATTAAAATTTTCATAAATTTCGCGTTATTGAAAACCAGTTTTGTAGTAGTGATCCATGTAATAATTTAATAACACATTCTCACGCGTGTTGAATAAAAAAATAATTAAATAAATTGTAGTTTTTATTAACATAATTCATATATGTTATATAATTATTGTTTAGCGGTAATATGTCACCCATACAACAATGGTACCAAAGCATTACTCTTTGAGTTAGTTTATAGTATAATTAATAGATATCCATCACATCTTTAATTATCATCACTATCATGAGGGCCTGCTATTTGCATGCGTGGAGTAAAATATAAATGTAATTTTCTTATAAAAATACAAGATTTGAGAAAAATATTAATTATAAATAGAATATGGATTATTAAAAATTAATGTAATCTAATCATGAATATGATTTGTATCTTTTGAATAAAATAAAAATCATATGTGACGTTTAAGAAAAATCTTATATAGCACTTTAGGAAGAAAGACATTTTACTTTTATGTATTTAAAGATTTGCAGGTAATTTCAGTATTTTTTTAAACCTAAAAGCTCTTTGCAAAATTTTGGTGGTGTTTGATTGTATTTTGAGTTGAGTTTTTAGATTACAAAAATTATTTTACCTCTATTAATAAAAGCTCAAAATTTAGCATTTTGATAGTATAAGTTGTAAAGTGTTTTTTTTTAAGAGTTATATTGTTTAAAATATCATTGTTTTAAGTCACAATATTAGTTCATTTCTTTCATTACTTAATTTTAAAAAACTTTTCAATTAAATTAATTATATAATTTTTAATAAATTCTCTCATTGGCAACTAAAACTCTATTAATATGGGCATTTTAATATGAATTTGGTAGCAAATTGCTCCAATCAGAAATTATCAGAATAATTTGAGAGATTTACGATTAATCAGTAATAATCCGAGATTAATAAAAAATGATAAAATTGACATTTTACATAGTAGAGAATAAAAAAAATTAAAACTTATCTATTAAGATCCTCCAAAAATCATTAAGAATCATTTATTTATGATGAATAAAGACTAAATAATCTAACAGTCATTGGGTAAGTCAATTTGAATAGGAAATATTTTTATACAAATATAAAATTTTATCTTTATTTACAATAATAATAATAAATTAAGGATATTAATATTATTATCCCAGTTGAAGGCGGTAAAAATAGGTGGTAAGATTTCATACTTCTCAATGAGATTTTCCATACTTCTCAAAGGGTTTTATGCTTGATTCTCCAAGGTCCAATTCTGAAATGTGCTGGGAAATAGGTATTTGATGGTCCAATAAAAACTTCATGCAAGATTAATACTCCGAAACTTAAGTTAAAATTGTTCTAAAAATCAGTTCACGGTTCTTTTTCCTCTAAGTATTTTTAAATTTCTTTATTCTTTTTTTTTTTTTCATTTTTGTGAAATATTTTTGGTCATATTTACATTTTTTTATGTTCAAACCGTCTCATTTTTTTTCAAGCTCATTGGCTTATATATGAGATTTTAGGTGGAGGTGTCAACACGTGTCTATTGATGGACTCATGCGAGATGCATGCTAAACAACTGCCATACACCATGCTGATATGTAAAATTAGGTGGCATAACACATATCACTATGTATGCTAAACTAAGATTACACGAAAAGATAAGTGGATTGCCACTAGAGCCCATAACTTTGAAAGTAGTTCGGAGTGACCGACATCGCACCGGAGTGACTGGCATCACTCTGGGATGAAAGTACACCAAAATAACTGACATCACTTCAGGATGAAAGTACACCGGAATGACTGACATCCTTCCAGAATGGTGATATCACCTCGGAATTGTTGATATCACCCCAAAATAGCCGATATCACATCGGAATGACTAATATAACCCCGAAATGGCTGATATCTAAGTTTTATCGGGAGTTCCTGGAGTTCCGAAGATCTTCTAAATTTTTCTCGTCTACTAGTATTGTACATAGAAATATTCATTTGTGTGGCGACACGTGGCCAATAGAATAGAGCTAAAATTAAGCACTTACACCTGTAATAATTCTTTTAATTAGAAATATATTATCACTTTTTTCTTTGTTTCTAATTGAATCATTATTTTTCACAGAAAATTATTAATCAGAACTCTAAAAAAAATTGAAAAATTAAACAAAGATTAAAAAATGAAATCAAATAATTTATGGGAATTGAAAATTGAAAATTGATTGATTAATTGATTAAAATTTCTTGAAAATCGATTAATTAAAAATGACAGGCAAATACTACAAGGCCAAATGCAGGACGTTATATCACGTCGTCGATTAATTAAGTTGCTGTCACTCTCAAGTCGAGATCCAGTGTTCTTTTTACTTCACATCTCCGCCCGATATATGTCTAACAATTTCAGTACAGGAATCAATTATTTAATTTGAATATTGATAATTCAAATGAGACTTTGACCTTTCTAGAACAATCTAATAAATATATTTTCATTTTTTTATTTTATTTGAATGACCTAAAAAAAATCACATTCAATCATTTTGTTTTAACAATCTTTCTTTTATAGTTTCCAATTGATAACAAACTCAAGGTTATTAAAGGGGAGGATTAGACGGGTTATGATTTTTTTATTCATATTCTCTCAATTTTATATTAATTTTTGGATTAAAACGAAAAATTATTTCGAATTTCGAATCAAATTATACAAGCTTTTGATTGAAATTAGAAACTCATGATTATGAATGAAAATCATCCTTAAATAATATAAAATTTTGAGTCTCAGATTAAAATTTGAAATTTTCCCCATCTCTAACAAGAGGCCTTCACATTCCCAAGGATTTGGTGATTTTTTCCAGGAGATTCGTTAGGTCACTGCGGGCCTAGGTGCTTAGTCAAACTCCATCCGGATGTAATGGACCTTTTGCTTGCTGTATAAGATCCTTGTTGATTCTCACAGGGCTTTTCTGATTTTTATTTATTTATTTATTATTATTATTATTTATTTTGTAAAATGCTGTCTATTGTCTAACACTATCTTCTCTATATAATTTGAAAATTAATTTTTTTTATCAGATTTGGACAACCATATTTTTTTACTTAATAGTTGCATAATTTTAAGGGAAATTTACAAAAATAACCATTTTTTTTTATCAATTATAAAAATTGACCTACAATCTCAAAAATAATTTTAATAGCCAAATGAATATTTTTGAGACCAAATTGCCCTCCCTTTCAAGTTGAAAAAAGAACCTAAAGATCTTACTCATCATAACCACAAAACCTCCACTAATCTCACTCTTTTTTGATTATTTTTTTTTCCAAAACTTCACTCATAAAATTCTGGAAAGCTAATTTCACAAGTTGAAAATTAATCAAATAAGATTAGTAACAATATAATTTTCGCAGTTACTGATAAACATTACAGTGGTGGTCTGTCAAACTCGTATGCGATAATATTAGCATCCGGGCGCCCGCGCGGATGCCCAAAATCTTCCTCAGGCGTCTGCGCGAGCGCTCGCGGACATGAGAATAAATGGGAACACGAGTGCCCATATTAGGAACAGGCGTCCGCATGCATAAACTTAAAATTCGTGTAGGTTCATTTTATATGGTAAGAAATTAAAAATATATTCATTTTGTGTGATTGTGCAAGTTCAATGGATTTAACCGTACTGAAGATGTGGTACAATGGATCATGGAAAACTTCAAAAAATGATAGAATGAATTATCATAATGGAATAGTAACTGTGATTATCATTCCAAATAATATTACATTTGATCAGTTAATTGAAAAAAGTATATGAGACAATCGATAAAAGTTCAAATGAATACCACATTTCTTTAAAGGTAGTTTTTAAATCCGTTTTTGGAACAGATGGTCGCGAAGGATTCCCCGTGGACATTACAGATGATGAAATATTTAAGGCTTTATTGATACTAATTTCTCAAGCGGGAAACCAAGATTTGACTTCTTTTTATGTGACGACATATCCTAAAGTTTCCATAAAGTCTCAATTCATATCTTCAACAAATAATGTAGTTACTTTTCATGAAAGTCAGAAGTTCGCACAATAACACAATAAGAAACATTTGGTATTGAAGTGGAAATTGGGCGTCCCAGTTATTCACCAACATGGAATGATGATAGTAGTTATAATGTATGAAATGATGAGCAAATGTATAATACTCAAATAAACGAAGGCATTAAACTTTCAAAAAATTGGTCGATTAGTTTAAGGGAATGTTCTGGCATGCATGTTACGTCTTTTGATATACATAAGTTCATACCCTCTTCAATGGCATCTGATTGGACTGCTCTGAACATGGTAACAGAATCGAGTTCATGTGATATTTGTGTTGGACATTTGTTTGCATAGAAGAAGGTCATGTACATGCAATTGAGCATGTTCGTTATAAGAAAAAAGTTTGAGCTCAAGGTTGCCAAGTCCACGAAGACAAGTTTTGATGTGCATTATGCTTCAGATTCTTGTAAATGGAGATTTTGAGCAACCATGATGAACAATGAAATTAATGTTCCTTGGGTTGTAATGCGGTGTGATAAGCTTGAACTGCATACGTGTCATAACTATATATTTCATAATATACATCGACAAGCAAAAAGTCGAGTTGTCGGTCATATTATTAAGGATATATTTGTTGATGATCACCGAATATACTCTCCAAATGATATAATATACAATGTCAACAATGATCACATTGTAAAATTAACTTATCGACAAGATATATAGCGAAAGAAGTTGCTTTAGAATTATTAAGAGGGAGTGAAGAAGATTCGTATAACTTACTCCATTGGTATCAATTTGTTTTACAATAGAACAACTCTGGTACGATAACACACCTTATAAAGAATGATGATGATAACTTTATAGCATTAGGATACCCAAAGGATTTTTACAGTTTATTCGATCAGTTATTTCAATGGATGGATCATATCTGAAAGGTAAATATCACGAGATATTTTTATGGCAACATGTTTATATTTAAATAATCAATTATTTATGGATACAGAGAATGACGCATCATGGGAATGTTTTATGCGTAGATTGTTCGATGTTATTGGGGATGTTTTAGAATTAGTGTTCATTTTCGATTGACATAAGTAAATAGAAAAGGCGATTCTCAAGGTGTTCCCAATCGTAAAACACTGTGTTTGTTTTTATCATGTACAAAGCAACTTGAAATTCTTTTTCAAGATGGAATCAAAAGCATGGAACAAATTTAAGTTTTCATTTATTGCTGCAGTGAAAGAGTTTGATCCGATTGAATTTGAAAAGAAAATACGGGATAATAATTTATTAGTGCCTCATTGTACTATATTTTATCATTGTCACCACCTGACATCTCCCATATAGTCTTCAAGAACCCATAAAATATAAATATAAAAGATCAGTCAATATATATAATTATGTTTACATAACTATCATTAAATAAGGTTTCAAAAAAGATAACTTACAAAAAATCATGTATCCATGTGCATAACTCTTTACCTCAGCGTATAGGGATATATGAGATGTCGTCTAAAAAGCAAGCATAGGTACTGGTTCACATGCTGAGATATATAATTAAATGAAATTTTAATTTAACCGCATGATAATTATAATCAAATATTTACAATTGTTGCATACCTCATCTGCTAGCCAACCATATTCTTTTTCACCCGATATTACTGTAGAAAGATGAAACAAAATTCATTGGCCGACTGACATTATTCACACTCGCCATCCACTGATTTAACTCTATGATTAATTATGGATCATCAATGCCTCTCATTGAGTTAACATCAACTTCTGTGCTCTTATCGACAACGTAATTCCTATTATAATCAAATCTAGGCCTCTTAATTCTTGAAAGAACAACAAATGGACTACTAACAACTGTGGACTTCTTTAAATGCCTCTCAAATATACTATGACCTTTTGGTCGATAAGTTAGAATGTGTACGCCTTATAAACACATCACTGGACTAATTGTTGGTGTTTATTCAGGTTTAATTGTTGGTGTTTCTGTTGGCCTCATTGCTAGTGTTGTTTCAACGAGCCTCATTGTTGGTGTTTCTTCAGGCTTAGTTGTTGGTGTTTCTTTTGGTCTCATTACTAGCGTTGTTTCATCGGGCTTCACTATTGGTGTTGTCCATGCATGATTCTACATACAATCACATATCATGTTAGCAAATAGTCACATAATATACAAGTAATGAGGCCAAATTCCTCTTTTTTTTTTTTTTGTTATTTCATTAACGGATAAGCGAACGAAAGATATCTCAATATCAATGTTATCGAACCTCCTCATAACGTAATCCATACGTCATTTTATCTGCATCTGTAGATGAAACATTTAACTATTATAGTTGACATATTGAACATATATATTTCTTATTTCCTTCATAATATTACCTCATCCTTATCATTATCGTTATCACTTTTCGGTATATTTTCATGCACTGTAGCAAACAGGTCTTAAATTTTTTTTCTTTTGCTCAGCTCACTGGAACACACTTTCCAGAGAGCTGATGCAATTAGGGTCTATTACCCTAATTGCTTCCGGTCTTCCCTAACACTTAAAAACACCCCAAAATAATTTTTAATTTCAAAAACAATATAAACACATGTTATAGAATAAAAATCTAGTTTTTCAAAATATCAAATATTTTTCAAAAAATAGAAATTTATTCTAAATACGCGTTAGCGTAAATTTTGAATCCAATGCACAAACCATTTTAGAATCCCAATACGAAATGTCCCGTGAACAATTCTAGTCCACCTAAAGGTGGTCAAGTGAATCTAGAATGGTAGTCATAACTCTAAGCTTTAATCTAGAGTTCCAAACTCTAATTAATCATTCCATGTCCAACATGAATATTTTTGACCTAATTACAAGCATGTTGTGTTTATACTTCTAAAGTATCCTAACACAATTGATTAGCCTTATTCAACATTAAGCTATGTGATCATGCATCTAAAACACAAATAAACATAGCTTTGGAGAATCAAACATTACCTAGTAAGCTTGATGCAAGATCCAATCTACTTCTCATTGTTGAAATTATTGAAGAACCTCCAAGGTGTGCAAGCTTGACTTCAAGATCCAATCTTGTTTCCAATGCTTCCAAGCTTCACTTCAAGATCCAATCTTGATTTCTCCTAGATGAAATGTTGTAGAGACCTCACAAGCTTCTCTAAACACTTCTCTAACTTAGGCTAATCTCTCAAGAATTTGCTTATGCTTGTATTTGAACTTGTAATTAAAACATTCCTAAAGCTTGCTATTTATAGCAAAACTTAGGTAATTTTTAATTAATAAAGTTGTAATCAACTTTTAAGTGGGCTTAATCTAATTTGTCCAAATATGTATAATTAGGTGTGACTAATCTCCATTGTCTCCCACTTTAATTTTATACAATTAAATCAAGCCAAAGATTAGGAAATGGATTAGTTAAATGTTTGCCACCTTGATTTAATCCAATTAAATCAAGCCAAAACCACCTATATTACATACTTACAATTCACCATAATATCCTCAAATGGTAGAGATAATTATGATTTTACAATTAAGCCATTGTTATATTATTGAATTAATCCAATTAATCCAATTAGGTCAAAGTAGATAATCAATGTATCCAATAACACTTGATTATCTTAGTTGATAATTATAATATCGAATATATATATTTTATCAAAAATAATCGGCTACCCAAGTGCTCAATGAGTACACTTCATATTAGGACTCTCTAAGTTCAGACACGATCGTCATATAAGCATGGCTAATATGTACGCAATTCGGCCACCTCCGACTTCGCGAAGAACACGAACGACCTTTCTGAACTATACAAGTCGAGGTCATCACATATGTTTAACAATCTCTCCGTCGTAGGCTATCCGAGTTGTGCTTAGGAAACATAAAATATACCGTCAAGTTTTCAAGACGCACATCTAATGTTGACATGTCCACGATTCTTCATAACTGATGCGATCCACCCTAGGTGATCGACTTTGGCCAAAATTTAAGAATCGTGACTTTACTAACATGGATACATAAACCCCTTATGGTACACATACGGGCCGACAGATCCTATCTTGCTTAGCACTTGATTACTGTGTGCATTGGTCCACACCCAACGAACATCTAGAGGCCAGACCATGAAATGTTTCTGACATACATGGCATCTAAGTGTGGAGGATCTCACACAAAATCAATGTTATCCTATAGTCAAAGGATTACATATGCTACTCGACTCAAGGAGATTCCTATTGGCGATGGTGTGTACTTCCAACTATTAGGAATCACCAATGAGTCATTCAGTATTCGCTCCAACGAATATCCACATGTCTATACGAGTTTCCAAAACCCATGGTACATCGCGTTAAACCATTGGAACTCCAATTCCAATATACGACATGTGATAGTCTTCTAGGTTATAGGAATTCGACCGTATTCCAAAACCAACGACTAGGAATATTTACTTTAAGAATAGTTTACACCTAGTGTCAAAACTATTCTAAGGTCGATGTCATTCTTAGCATAACGATACATCAATTTAATACGCGTAATGATAATACCATTAATAGGGTATGAAATGAAAAATGTAGTTATTTTATTAATAAATAATAAAATGTACAATTCAGATTGGCACTCCAAGCACCAACTCTATCAAACTCCCACTTGCTCAGTGCCAATCTGGATGGTACCGTAGTCTCATCTCCTCCACATGTTTATCGAATAACTTAGGAGGTAAGGCCTTTGTAAGCGGGTCTGCTATGTTGTCTTGTCCTTGAACCTTTAAGACCACTATGTCTTTTCGTTCAATTATCTCTCTAATTACGCGATATTTCCTTTCCACGTGCTTAGACTTGGAATGCGCCCTCGGCTCCTTAGCCTGCGCGATGGCTCTGTTATTATCACAGTATAATAGGATCGAATCCGCAATACTAGGCACAACGCCAAGTTCTGTGATAAAATTTCTAATCCAAACAGCTTCTTTAGCAGCTTCTGAAGCCGCTATAAATTCCGCCTCAGTGGTGGAATCAGCTGTTGAGCCTTGCTTTGAACAACGCCAACTAATTGCACCACCATTAAGGGTAAATATGTATCCTGATGTAGATTTTCTATCATCTGGATCTCCCTGGAAGTCGGAGTCTGTATAACCCTTAACTTGTAGCTCATCTTCTCCATATATCAGAAACTTATCATTGATGCCTTTAAGATATTTTAGGATATGTTTCACGGCTGTCCAATGATCATTACCTGGATCAGATTGATATTGGCTGGTCACACTGACACCGAAACTGATGTCAGGTCTAGTACATAACATAACATACATTATACTTCCAATACAAGAAGCATATGGCAAGTTAGACATCTTAACTCTCTCTTCCTCAGTTTGAGGTACCATTTTCTTCGAAAGATGTATGCCGTATAGGAAAGGTACATTTGATGCCTTGCAGTTGGTAAAACTGTACCTTTCTAATATTTTATCTATGTACGTCGATTGTGACAACCCTATAATCTTCCTGACTCTATCTCGGTAGAGCCTTATACCTAGTATATAGGAAGCTTCACCCATATCTTTCATGGAGAAGTTCTTGTAAAGGTAGGCTTTCACACTTTGCATCATCCCTATATCATTTCCCATGATAAGGATGTCATCTACATACAAGACTAGGAAAACTATCATGCTCCCACTAACTTTCTTATAAACACATGGTTCTTCCTCATTTTTTATGAATCCAGATAATCTAATTATCTCATCAAAACGACGATTCCAGCTTCGAGATGTCTGTTTAAGTCCATAAATAGACTTTTGGAGCTTACAAACCAAGTTTGAAGTCTCGCTGATATATGAAACCCTCTGGTTGTTCCATATAGATATCTTCTTCAAGGAATCCATTTAGGAAAGCGGTTTTCACATCCATCTGCCATATCTCATAGTCGTGATATGCAGCAATGGCTAAAAGAATCCTAATGGATTTTAGCATGGCTACTGGTGAAAAAGTTTCCTCATAGTCAATCCCAGGACGTTGAGTGTAACCTTTCGCTACCAGTCGGGCCTTAAAGGTTTCCACCTTTCCATCGGGCCCTCGCTTCCTTTTGTAAACTCATTTACAACCAATAGGTTTAACTCCTTCAGGAAGTTCAACTAAGTCTCAGACTTGATTGGCATGCATTAAATCCATTTCGGATTTCATGGCTTCCTGCCATTTTCCCGAATCGATATCCAATATCGCTTCCTTATACGTAGTCGGATCTGTTTCCTCCAAGAGGAGAACATCAAGGCTCACATCAGATGTTAAAAATAGTCTCTCATGAGGCCTTGATATTCTATTCGACTACTTACCTAGAATGTGTTGTAGATCATTCACCTAGTTGGATCGCTGGTTCCATCTCAGGTTCCTTAATGTTGGGATCAAACTCATCAAGTTTAATCTCTCTACAATTCCCACTTTCTCTTAAAAATTACTTTTCAAGAAAAGTTGCAAAGCGAACAACAAATACATTTCGTTGTTCGGAATCGTAGAATTGATATCCCATGGAATTACCAGGATATCCAACAAACCTATATTTATACCCCCTGGGTGCTAGTTTATCCCGCTGCGTAATTCTAACATATGCAGGACAACCCCAAATCTTTAAATGCTTAAGACTTGGATTTCTACCGAACCATATCTGATAGGGGGTCGTAGAAACAGCTTTTGATGGAACCCTATTAAGTATGTAGGCAGCAGTTTGTAAAGCGTAACCCCAAAGGAAATAAGGAAGATCTGTATAGCTCATCATGGATCGCACCATATCCAATAAAGTACGATTTCTACGCTCAGACACTTCATTGTGTTGAGGTGTTCCTGGTGGGCTATATTGGGCGAGAATTCCATTCTCCCTTAAATAATTAATAAATTCTTCACTCATGTATTCACCGCCTCGATCTGATCTAAGGCACTTGATGAATTTACTGGTTTGTTTTTCTACTTTGTTTCGAAATATTTTGAACTTGTCAAATGTTTCCGACTTATGTTTCATCAGATATACATATCCATATCTAGACTTGTCATATGTGAAAGTCACAAAGTATGTGGAATTATCATGAGCGGCATGATTTAATGGACCACACACATCACTGTGTATTAGCTCCAGTAAATCTCCAGCACGGTGTCCAACACCTTGAAATGGGGCCTTTGTCATCTTTCCTTGGATACATGACTCACAAATCGGATAAGGATCTAAGGTAAGATTTTCAATCAAACCATCCTTCACCAATTTAGATAGACGTCTAACACCTATATGGCCCAATCTCATATGCCATAATTCAGTATTATTTAGTTCAGACTTCATACTTGTATTTTTCTCTATATTAAAGACATCTCTACATGTTTCCAAAATATAATGACCGTTTGATAAAGAACATTCACATTTTAATAAATTTTCTTTATCATACAAACATAAAGTTTCATCCTTAATGTTTATTTTATATCCTTCTTTATCTAATATAGGCAGTGATATTATTTGTCTGATAAGTGAGGGAACATAATAACAGTCATGCAAATCTAATTTACATTCATTTTAGAGATCTATAACAACAGTTCATATGGCCTTGACATCCAATGTCTGGCCATTGCCAACTCTAAGCTGGATCTCCCCTTTATTTAGCCTTTGTTTAACCCTCATTTCCTGCAGGGAATTGCAAATATGAGTGGGACTGCCAGTGTCTAACACCCATCCATTATTTACATCTAAGGCAAATAGATGTCAATAATTGGAAAAATACAAAGCGTACCTGAGGGTCCTGTTTTAAGCTCTGGACAGTCATTCTTCCAGTGTCCAGACTTCTTGCATTGTAGACATTGATCACGAGCTACTTTCGGTTTTACGCATTTGCGCTTCTTGGAGTTTTTCTTTGATAGCTTCTTCTTCCCCATCTTAATTTTCTTTGACTTCCCAGAAGTCTTTGAAGAGCCAGCTCCACCATGGAGATACAATGTGGGGTTGCCTTTCTTCAAATCTTGCTCCGCCATGCGTAGCATGTTATGAAGTTCTTCGTATATGGCTTGCATCGAATGCATATGGAAATTCAATACAAAACCAGCATAAGAACCATGCAAAGAAGACAGAATCAAATTACGGCCTAGCCTTTCATCAAACACAATGCTCTGTCGTTCAAGATATCGAATTTGGTCAATCATGTTCAAAACATGAGTGCTAACAGCTCCTCCCTCCTTGAGTTCAACACGGAACAGTTCCTTAGACCTTCGATAAAGTTCCATCTTTTGATTTACGTCGAACAACTCCTTGAGTGTTCGCATGATGCTCCAAGCATCCGGTACTTCAATGTACTGTCTCAGCAAATCTGGAACCATCGATCCTAAGATGTAGGATTTCACCTTTAGGTTATCATCCTTCCATCTATCAAAAGTTTTTCGCTCTTCTGGAGTGGAGTCAGGATCAATATCAACAGACAGTGGATTGATGTGACATAAGTCAACTTTTCATACTTCAAGACAAGGCGTATGTTCATTTCCCATTCGAAATAGTTCTCGGCTCCTTTTAGCTTATTGGAATCCAAAAGTCTCATCAATGGATTAGCGGCAGCCATCTACAAGACAATATTTTTGAGTAGTATCAGAACAATTTTCATTTCAAAAGTGATAACACTAATTGATTATGGAATTTTAAATCTATCAGTGCCCTCCCACTACTTTACGTAATTCCGTAATCTCCCTTAACGGAAAAATAGAAATATCAAAATTCATAGCGGGAAGTGGATCCCATGACATTTACTCCAGCCTCACACTAATGACGATATTGGCCTTTGTAAACTCATTAGGTAGACCTTCAAGATCAATCACTTCATGTGACTCCTGGTTTGGTCCTAAACCGTTTCTTATCCTCACACTAATGACGATATTGGATTAAGACGTGTTCTAGGTGTATACTTGTCAATGTGCACTAATGAGCTTCATATGTACACCCTCACACTAATGACGATATTGGATGACTATGTTAACTCATCACGCTACATCTAATGTTTTACCGGAGCGACCTAAGTTCCGAGCACTTATACCCTCACACTAACGACGATATTAGATATAAGTAGTAAGAACTACTCATCATCTCCGTATTGACAAGACGGACCATCCAATAATGCTCCAACATTATTAATACTATTACTTAAAAGTAATTACCTAATCACGAGAGATTTATGACAATCAAGTCATTAACTTAATTAGGTCAAAATTTTAATTTAAAACATGTAATAAATATCTAATATGTTTTATGCATAATTAAATTAAAATTTTTATGGCATAGATTCAAAATATGTGTTGTGTGGTTAAGCCTTTGCTACTGATACCATTATGTTAGGGCAGTTGTGGAACCCCTAGGGTCGGATCGGTGCCCCGAGCAGCGGAAATGGGTCTAACCCATCGATATCAAGTATGGGTGTAATTTTAAATCATTTGATGAAATACTATATTCCATTACGAGTGTATAGGAAAAAACTGGGACTGAATCGGAGTCCGAAACTCCAAAACGAACAAAAACAAAATTACTGTGCGCGTACGTGAACTGATGCAATTATGGTCTATTACCCTAATTGCTTCCGGTCTTTCCCTAAACACTTAAAAACACCCAAAAATAATTTTTAATTTCAAAAACAACATAAACCATGTTATAGAATAAAAATCTAGTTTTTCAAAATATCAAATATTTTTCAAAAAATATAAATTATTCTAAATACGCGTTAGCGTAAATTTTGAATCCAATGCACAAACCATTTTAGAATCCCAATACGAAATGTCCCGTGAACATTCTAGTCCACCTAAAGGTTGTCAAGTGAATCTAGAATGGTAGTCATAGCTCTAAGCTTTAATCTAGAGTTCCAAACTCTAATTAATCATTCCATGTCCAACATGAATATTTTTGACCTAATTACAGCATGTTGTGTGTTTATACTTCTAAAGTATCCTAACACAATTGATTAGCCTTATTCAACATTAAGCTATGTGATCATGCATCTAAAACACAAATAAACATAGCTTTGGAGATCAAACATTACCTAGTAAGCTTGATGCAAGATCCAATCTACTTCTCATTGTTGAAATTATTGAAGAACCTCCAAGGTGTGCAAGCTTGACTTCAAGATCCAATCTTGTTTCCAATGCTTCCAAGCTTCACTTCAATCCAATCTTGATTTCTCCTAGATGAAATGTTGTAGAGACCTCACAAGCTTCTCTAAACACTTCTCTAACTTAGGCTAATCTCTCAAGAATTTGCTTATGCTTGTACTTTGAACTTGTAATTAAAACATTCCTAAAGCTTGCTATTTATAGCAAAACTTAGGCAATTTTTAATTAATAAAAGTTGTAATAAACTTTTAAGTGGGCTTAATCTAATTTGTCCAAATATGTATAATTAGGTGTGACTAATCTCCATTGTCTCCCACTTTAATTTAATACAATTAAATCAAGCCAAAGATTAAGAAATGGATTAGTTAAATGTTTGCAACCTTGATTTATTCCAATTAAATCAAGCCAAAACCACCTATTATTACATACTTACAATTACCATAATATCCTCAAATGGTAGAGATAATTATGATTTTACAATTAAGCAATTGTGTAATTATTTAATTAATCCAATTAATCCAATTAGGTCAAAGTAAATAATCAATGTTATCCAATAACACTTGATTATCTTAGTTGATAATTATAATATCGAATATTATATTTTATCAAAAATAATAGGCTACCCAAGTGCTCAACGAGTACACTTCATATTGGGACTCTCTAAGTTCAGACACGTTCGTCTTATAAGCCTGGCTAATATGTACGCAATTCGGCCACCTCCGAATTCGCGAAGAACACGAACGACCTTTCTGAACTATACAAGTCGAGGTCATCACATATGTTTAACAATCTCTCCGTCGTAGGCTATCCGAGTTGTGCTTAGGAAACATAGAATATACCGTCAAATTTCCAAGACGCACATCTCATGTCGACATGTCCACGATTCTTCATAACTGATGCGATCCACCCTAGGTGATCGACTTTGGCCAAAGATTTAAGAATCGTGACTTTACTAACATGGATACCTAAACCCCTTTTGGTACACGTACAGGCCGACAGATCCTATCTTGCTTCGCACTTGATTAATGTGTGCATCGGTCCACACCCAACGAACATCTAGAGATCAGACCATGAAAGGTTTCTAACATACATGGCATCTAAGTGTGGAGGATCTCACACAAAATCAATGTTATCCTATAGTCAAAGGATTACATATGCTACTCGACTCGAGGAGATTCCTATTGACGATGGTGTGTACTTCCAACTATTAGGAATCACCAATAATCATTCAGTATTCGCTCTAACGAATACCACATGTCTATACGAGTTTCCAAAACTCATGGTACATCGCGTTAAACCATTGGAACTCCAATTCCAATATACGACATGTGCTAGTCTTCTAGGTTATAGGAATTCGACCGTATTCCAAAACCAACGACTATGAATATTTACTTTAAGAATAGTTTACACCTAGTGTCAAAATTATTCTAAGGTCGATGTCATTCTTAGCATAACGATACATCAATTTAATACACGCGTAATGACAATACCATTAATAGGTATGAAATGAAAAATGTAGTTATTTTATTAATAAATAATAAATGTACAATTCGGATTGGCACTCCAAGCACCAACTCTATCACTTCATCCATGACATCATTGGTAAAATATATGTCACCTCTGATAAGTCGCTCAAATTGAAAAATTAAATAATTAACATTTAATTATTTACATACATATACTATGATATATAAAAAAAATATCAGTACTGACATGTTCTACCAATTGAGGGATATAAGTACAGTAAGGACGCACAAGTGTCCAATACAAAGTAGTCTTCTCATATTGTGTGGGTCTCAATACTTATTTTGTATGTAACTGGAAAATGAAGAGAACATAATTTAGAAAAATAATTACAAGTATTTAACGTTAACTAATCATATATAAATTAATACTTCATCATCAGGTCTATTAAGTAAACCCATTATAGCCATATCTTTCGGTTGCCCACGCAACATCCACCTTCCAATTCGGAGATAAGGACAGTCGCATTTGATTACATATTCTGAAGCCACAATTCTAATAGCTTCGAATATTCATGCCTATATGCAATGACATTGGAAAACAAAACTCAAACACAATTTGTCCAAATAAATAAATTATCTACATAATAATATTACTTGGAATCCAAGATAAAAGCCATGTAAATTTTATTTTTCCTTCATGCGCTCCGTTTTGAATTTATTGGCTTTACCAACTACAACTTTATTTGCTTGGTCGCAAACAATATCCCATGTCAAGGTACCCCATGGAATATTATTGAAGTAATCTAAATCTTCCACCGCTTCCATAAATTCTATTTATACTTGTCTCTCATCAGGACGCGCAAACAAAACTCTATCAGTAAAGTAATACAAAGTTATCTTCAGTGCATTAGAGTTTAGAATCTTTGTGAAATCAAACTGGAGGAACTTTGTGTCTAGGTCAATAAGTCTTCCATACATTACGTCGGAAAAGTAGTTGTCCTGTATGTCGAACGTATCATAATCAATCGAACGGTAGAACCACTTCGATGACCTGTGACCAGACACCATTCCCGAATGGATAGCCTTATTAATTTCCCGCCAATGTGAAGCCATAATTGAGATCTCTGTTGGAGTTGGTGCTTGGAGCACCAATCCGAATAATGTATTGTACATTATATTTTATTATTTATTAATAAAATAACTATATTTTAATTTCAACCTTTTAATGGTAATATCATTATGCATATTAGTTTGATATATAAATATGTTGAGAATGACATCGACCTTAGAATAGTCATGTAGTAATACTGGACACTAGGTGGCCCGACAATGTGATACTATTACTATTATAAACTATTCTTCAAGTATATATTCATAGTCGTTGATTTTGGAATACGGTCGAATTCCTATAACATAGAAGACTAACACATGTCGTATATTGGAATTGGAGTTCCAATGATTTAACCCGATGTACCATGAGTAAGGGAAACTCGTATAGACATGTGGGTATTCGTTGAAGTGAATACTGAATGACTCACATGTGATTCCTAATAATTGAAAGTACACACCATAATCAATAGGAATCTCCTCGAGTCGAGTAGCATATGTGATACTTTGACTATAGGATAACATTGATTTTGTGTGTGATCCTCCACACTTTGATGTCATATATGTCAGATCTTTCATGGTCTAGATGTTCATTGGGAGTGGACCAATGCACTCGTTAATAAAGTGCGTATCAAGATAGGATCTGTCGGCCCGTATGTGTACCATAAGGGGTTTAAGTATTTATGTGAGTAAGTCACGATTCTTAAGACTTTGGCCAAATTTGATCACCTAGGGTGGATCGAATATATCAGAAATAATGTTTTGATTAGTTGTAAAGAATCATGGACATATCGACAATATGAGATGTGCGCCTCAGAAACTTGACGATGTAATCTATGTTTCCTAAGCGCAACTCGGATAGCCTACGACAGAGGGATTGTTAAATATATGTGATGACCTCGACTTGTATAGTTCAGAAAGGTCGTTCGTGTTTTTCACGAATTCGGAGGTGGTCGAATTGCTTACATATAAGCTAGGCTTATATGACGAACTTGTCTGAACTTAGAGAGTCTCATAATATGAAGTGTACTCGTTGAGCACTTGGGTAGCCGATAATATTTGATAATAAATCATATTTGATATTATAATTATCAATTAAAATAATTAAGTATTATTGGATAATATTAATTATTTACTTTGACCCAGTTGGATTAATCCAAAATCACACAAGGGCTTTGTTGTAATTTCATAAATATCTCTACTATTGGATGATATTTTGATAATTACAAAATATATAATAATAGATGTATTGACTTGATTTAATTGGATTAAATCAAAGTGGTAGACAATTAACTAATCAATTGATTAAACTTTGTATTGATTTAATTTGATTAAATTAAAGTGGTAGACAAATGTGATTAGTCATACCTAATTATACATATTTGGATAAATTGGATTAAGCCTACCTAAAAGTTGATTAGAACTTTTATTAATTAAAAATTGTATAAGCTTCATTATAAAAGACAAGCTTAAGTAAATTTTTTAATTAAACTTGAGAAAGCTAAAACAAGTAAAAATTAGAGATATTAGTATATGTTCACAGAAGTTTTGGAAATTCCCTACAACATTTCAATAAAGAGAATAAGATCGGATATTGAAATCAAGCTTACTAGGTAAGTTTGATTTTCTCTAAATATATATTTTCATTAGTGAGTTATTTTCATTAATGAAGCATATGGTGATGTATTATGTATTGGATACATAATAACATAATTTGATGTTGAAATTAGGTTAATGAATTGTGTATTGATATTTTGGAAGCATAAACACAATATATTTGTGATTGGGTCAAAATGTTTATGTTGGGCATAAATATAAAATTAAAGTTTGGAACTCTAGATGAAAGCTTGGAGTTATGACTACCATTATAGAATCATTTGATCATATTTGAGTGACCTAAAATTGCTCATGAGTCATTTCATTTTGGGATTTTATTTTAGTTTGTATTTTGATTTAAAAGAAGTACATATATTTATATATATATTGCAATGGGTATTTATGAAACACATCACAAATAGGTGACAATAAGTGTATGAAATTTACGATGGACTTCATGTATCATAAATATCCGTCGTAAAAAAATAGACAGCAAAAAAAAAAAATTGTTACTATTTTATAGAGGGAAAAAAATAGGTTAGAAATAGAGAAGGGTATTTTTCTACAAATGGAGTGTATTTGATTATTTTTAGAGAGAGAAAATTTCAATAAACAAATTTGATTAAAAAAAAAAAGTTAATGAAATAGTTTCTCATGTAATTTTTGGAGGCAATTACAATAATTGATTATACTATAAAGACGAGCATTGGGGAGCACAAGCCAAACTTGATGTGATCCATTTTAGAGATTTGTGGTACAAATCTCAACTCACAGAATTGGCTAACCCCCACAAGTCCATTCAACCTCTCACATTTTTTTTTTTTTTTTTGTCTCTTCATTGATATCGAGCAATCTAATTCCATTTGCTTCCATGTGCATTGAAAGCACCTTTTGGATCAAGTGATTAATTTAATTATATTAATTTTTTTAATATAATTTTTCATTATATATATTTTAATAATAATAAAATATTAGAATTTTTCTATATTTAAATTTTTATTCAATAATTATCAATTTTTATTTATAAAAATTTAATCCAAATCATTTCTTACCAATAGTAAGACTATGTACTTCAAGGATTCTCAGTTTGAAGAGGCAAGGGTTGGATATAACCCATCTTTTGTCTGGAAAAGTATCATTTGGGGCAGAAATCTGCTTATGAAGGGTATTAGATGGTGTATAGGGGGTGGAAAGAAAGCTTTAATTTATAAGAGCCCTTGGATAGAAATGCCAGAATTGAGGCTTTGATAGGCAACGATCTCCAGCGGAATACAAGGCTGCTGAAGGAGAGATTTCTGGAAGTTGATGTGAAAGAGATACTAAAAATCCCTCTCCTTAGACAGCCTAAGTAAGACAGTTACTACTGACATTACGGCAGAAGGGGCATATTCTCATTTAAAAGTGCATACCATGTAGCTTTTGAAGATAAGTTCCAGGGTAGAGGGGGTTGCTCCTCATCTGATTCCAAACTATGGCTGGGAGTTTGGAATATTATACTTCCTGCCAAAATCAAAATCTTCTTTTGGAGATGTATCGCAGGACTACTGCCTTCAGCTTCAAATCTATTCATAAAGAAGATTATTCTGAGTGATACTTGTCAGAGATGTGGCATAACTAGAGAGACAATCACACATGCGATTTTTCTCTGTAAATCTTCTAAAGAGTGCTGGCGAAATTCCAAGTTTTTCAACTTAATTAAGATAGTTAAGAAGAGCACAATCAGCTTGACTGGTGTTGCGAAATTTTTTCTAAGGAAGAGCTTACAGAGGTGGTAGAACTGATGTGGGCAATTTGGGGGGTTAGAAATCAGTTGCTATTCCAGAAGACGAGTTCCTCAGCCAACAGATCGTGTCACGAGGCGAGGGCATATGTGAGGCAGCTGAGACCACCAAGAGTCAGGAAAAGCTGGTTTTAATGGACAATCGAACGCAGCGGGAGGCTCACTGGTCACTTTCTCCTGAAAATTGGTTTAAAGTGAGCGTAGATGATAGGATAAACTTCTTAAGCACTACCGATGCATGTGAGCAGTGTTCAGGAACCATAGAGATGAAATCGTTGGAGTTGCCATAGATAAAGCGCATTACACAGAGGGTCCCGAGTTAGCAGAAACTCAAGCTATCAAGATGGGGATTCATGTGGCCTGGCAACAAGGATTTAAGCCGCTGATCATTGAATCTGATGCTAAAAATATTTTGGATCTGGTTAAAGGTACTATTACCAGCTTCAAAGAAATCTCACAGACCATCATGGTGATTCAAGATACGATAAGAGATTCAGATCAGTTTAGGATTTGTTTCAAATCTCGTACTTATAATGTCGAGGCTCATGTGTTGGCAAAAGTTGCCTGTAACTACCCTGTTTCGAGTTTTTGGAGGAATAATTTTCCCTCTTATTGCTTATAAGCTGGGCTTTTCTTCTTAGTATACATTCCTCTTTTCAAAAAAAAAAAAAAAAAAATATTTCTAAATCCCACTGCATTTCTTTTTTCCATCCACACTTCTTTTAGGAACCTTTCACCTCACATTTAAACGGAAAATACCAGTGTCACATCCAAATAACTTCTTCTTTTTCTTGTTTTAATTCGACATAAAAGTAATATCTTATAATATTTTTACCACATTATAATTTCAACAAATATTAACTTCTTATATATTTCAGAGTATTTTAATGTTACTTTTCTAATGGCTTTAACACATATAGCCTTGGGCACTATCTGTTAAAATCAACCCACCGAAAGCAAGCAATAATTGAAAATTTATTGTGGGTGAGTCCCACATGCTTAAAAAAAAATTAGAATTCATTATTTACACAGTGAATTTATGTCTATAAATAAAAGCTTCATTTCATTATTTTCTTCATCTCATTCTCAACTAAATCTTTTGTATTTTAAGAGAGAAAATATAGTTTATTCTTAAGAGTTTGTGAGAGAGTTGTAGTTCTCCTATTCTAAAAGAATGTGAGATTGTTCACTCCTTGTATTTAGAGAGAGGCTGTAAAATTCTTTCCACTATAGTGAAATCCATCTACATTTTCCCGTTGATGTTTCCCTCATATTTGGGGTTTTACCATGTTAAATTTGTGTCTCATTACTTTATTTTATTGTTAAGATTTATGATAGGTTAAGCCTCCTAATTATTATTATACTGTTATAAGGTAGGCAAAGACTCATGAACTAACAATTATTCTCAATTTCACTTTACTTGCGTGCCAGCTTCAGCCCACGATCCCCTAACACTATCAGATTTAGATCGGATCGAACTGAGTCCGATCCATTAAGAAATGTAAAATTCAATTCGATCGGATCTTGAATCAGTATCAAATTCGATCCGATAATTATCGGTCAAATTGATTTTCAATTGATCTGATTGAATCAAGTATCAAATCTTATTTCAATCGAATTCAAGATATTAATGTTAACATTATATATATATTTTATGTGCCAACTTTTACCAACAAAAAAAAATTGGTTGGGTGGTGTAGTTGGGTTGGTTATCACGCTAATCTCGTATAATAGAGATTTTATCCGATCCGACATCCGACGAATCAAACAAATCAAATCCATTCGGATTCAGGAAACAAATTCGATCTGATACCCACCCCTAATCACATTATCGCAGTATTCCTTTCAAATACTAATTAAAGTTCTCTTAAAAAGAGCTTGACTTAAATAAATGATTACCCTACATTAGTATGACATAGGTGTCTATCTAATCTGACTCAAAAACTGCAGAATCTGTAAATTATTAAATCATTTTTTGGTCAAAAACTCGACCCACATATATATTGGATTGGGTCTCAAGTTTGAATAAAAATAAAATTTTAGCTGATTATACATAATTTTTATCATTAAAATAAATTATTTATGAATTAACACATATAATTTTAACATCTTAATATTTACTCATAATATTGACTTAATATTTTCAAATTTCGGCCCCTATAAGTTCCTATCACCAATTCACCATCTTTGATTTGCCATGACCCCAACCAGTAAAATAAACATTCCTAGACTTTGACATTTGATTAATAATTATAGAGTTATTTCAAAAAATAATGTAAAATAATTTTTTGACTATTAATCAATCCTAATTTAAATAATTCAAAATGGTTATTTGTTAAGACTTTTAAAAAAAAAAAAAAAATATTTCTAAATCCCACTGCATTTCTTTTTTCCATCCACACTTCTTTTAGGAACCTTTCACCTCACATTTAAACGGAAAATATCAGTGTCACATCCAAATAACTTCTTCTTTTTCTTGTTTTAATTCGACATAAAAGTAATATCTTATAATATTTTTACCACATTATAATTTCAACAAATATTAACTTATTATATATTTCAGAGTATTTTAATGTTACTTTTCTAATGGCTTTAACACATATAGACCCACCGAAAGCAAGCAATAATTGAAAATTTATTGTGGGTGAGTCACACATGCTTAAAAGAAAATAATAAAAAAAATTAGAATTCATTATTTACACAGTAAATTTATGTCTATAAATAAAAGCTTCATTTCATTATTTTCTTCATCTCATTCTCAACTAAATCTTTTGTATTCTAATAGAGAAAATGTAGTTTATTCTTAAGAGTTTGTGAGAGAGTTGTAGTTCTCCTATTATAAAAGAATGTGAGATTGTTCACTCCTTGTGTTTATAGAGATGCTGTAAAATTCTTTCCACTATAGTGAAATCCATCTACTTTTCTCGTTGATGTTTCCCTCATATTTGGGGTTTTACCATGTTAAATTTGTGTCTCATTTCTTTATTTTATTGTTAAGATTTATGATAGATTAAGCCTCCTAATTATTATTATACCGTTATAAGGTAGGCAAAGACTCCCGAACTAACAATTATTCTCAATTTCAATTTACTTGCGTGACAGCTTCAGCCAACGATCCCCTAACACTATCGGATTCAGATCGGATCGAACTGAGTTCGATCCATTAAGCAATGTAAAATTCAATTCGATCGGATCTTGAATCAGTATCAAATTCGATCCGATAACTATCGGTCAAATTGATTTTCAATCGATCTGATTGAATCAAGTATCAAATCTTATTTCAATCGAATTCAAGATATTAATGTTAACATTATACATTTTATGTGCCAACTTTTACCAACAAAAAACAATTGGTTGGGTGGTGTAGTTGGGTTGGTTATCACGCTAATCTTGTATAATAGAGATTTTATCCAATCCGACATCCGACGAATCAAACAAATCAGATCCGTTCAGATTCAGGAAACAAATTCGATCTGATACCCACCCCTAATCACATTATCGCAGTATACCTTTCAAATACTAATTAAAGTTCTCTTAAAAAGAGCTTGACTTAAATAAATGATTACCCTACATTAGTATGACATAGGTGTCTATCCAATCTGACTCAAAAACTGCAGAATCTGTAAATTATTAAATCATTTTTGGGTCAAAAACTCGACCCACATATGATGGATTGGGTCTCATGTTTGAATAAAAATAAAATTTTAGCTGATTATACATAATTTTTATCATTAAAATAAATTATTTATGAATTCACACATATAATTTTAACATCTTAATATTTACTCATAATATTGACTTAATATTTTCAAATTTTGGCCCCTATAAGTTCCTATCACCAATTCACCATCTTTGATTTGCCATGACCCCAACCCGTAAAATAAACATTCCTAGACTTTGACATTTGATTAATAATTATAGTGTTATTTCAAAAAATAATGTAAAATAATTTTTTGACTATTAATCAATCCTAATTTAAATAATTCAAAATGGTTATTTGTTAAGACATTTTTTTTTAAAAAAAAAAAATCTTTTGTTTGAATTATCTAAATTAGTGCTACAACTGTCAAAATGAGGAGAAAAGAAAAAAAAGAGTAGCAAGAGTAGTGCTAGGATAATTTATAAATTATAGGGATGTGAATTGAGTATAATATAAGGATATATAGTTGATTTGATTCAAATAACAATAGATAGCCAAATGATATGAGGAAAAAAAATTACAAATTTATTTGCAAATTTGCAGCACTAACGAACAATAGAAAGAACCCAATACCATTCGAAGTTAACTATTCAATTAGACGCATTAATTTCTAATATTAAACAAACCTTTATTCATTCTAAATGGGAAAAGTTGTAGTGATGAACTAAGATACGGTTTGGTAAAGAGTATTGATCGAGAATATAAATTATCTTATAATAAGTTTACCGTGAGATTATAAGTCAACTTATAAACTCCATCAAACTCTATACCAAACCAAACGCTACATAAAACAGAAAAAACATTAACCTGCATTTTGGTTTTAATAATTAAAGCGCCAGAACAAAGCAAGGAAAATAAAAACGGAGGAAAAGGCAGGCTTAAGTGTCAAGTTGCTGGAGCTCGAAGCCTCAGGAGGAAATGGTGGTGGGATATAATAATTCGGAAAGTCAGGGACATTACTGTCCGGCGGTGCAAACTGACCAGACGGAGGTGGAAACGGCATCGGCATCCTCGGCGGAGAAACATTCGGTGACGGTGTACATACAGGGCAAGTACTTGTCGGTGCTGGCGGCGATGGTGGTGGAGGACATTCTGGTAACACAGGTGGTGGTGGTGGTGGTGGAGGAGGGCATTCTGGTAAAGGGGGCGGCGGAGGCGAGATAATTACCGGAGGTGGCGGCGGTGATGACGGTAATGGGGGGCAAGGGTTTTCGCAGGACTCGCATAAAGTGCATGCAATTTGGTCTTTAGTAGTAGTAGATGATGATGATGTGATAAAGGAGAAGTTTGATTGCAATGTGAGAATGAAGGTTAAAAAATTGAGTAGCATTGTCATGATTTTTGCCATTGGTTTTGTGAAAACAAAATGAAAAATGAAAATTGGGAAGATGATGATGATGATGATGATAGTGTTGCTTGCTTTGTATTCCTATAATAGAATGGTGGAGAGGATTGCATGTGTCTTGGTGACCGCACTATTAATTGGAATTTTATCTTCTACGGCACCATTCTATAATAATAATAATAATAAATAATAATAATAAAATAAAATTCTAAATTGTAAATTGTAAAATGATGAAATAGCCCCTTCTTTTGTTCGGATTTTACTTAAAACAAGTAATATGAACGTTACATTTTGTGTTTGTGTAATTCGATTCAAAATCGATAAGATATCATCATCGTTAAATTGAGTATATTTTTTTTTTTAAATAGTTAGAAATCATATCGTCAAATCACTCATTCCGAATTTAAATATAGTAGGTAAAATCTCCGACTGTCTCAGACTGTTATAAGAAACACACTCACTGAATTCGAACCTAGTACCTGAAGGTCAGATCCTGAACTCTACATCATCAAGTCACGCTCGAGTAGATGCACAAACAAAAAATACTAAACACACATATAATTTTCATCCAAACACTCTCTTATAGCTAGAGCGATAACTACAACCTACAATGAAAGAGTTGATGTATATTATTGCCCGATGTATAAATCAAAATCGTTTTTTGTTATACAAAACGAGTATCAAGTAAGACAGTACTATTTATTACATTGACATTTGATTTTTGTACTGTGATTTGACGTGCTAACTATATTCCTGGACCACTTTGATTGGTGGCAACCCATAATTCGTCCATACAAGTGAAAAATTGTGGATTAAAGAAGGTTCCAACGAAGGTAGGGCCAACAAATTGTCACCATCACTAATAATACTATTCAATTCGAATATGTCAACTTTACCATAAGCCCTTTTCTTTTGTTTTTTTTTTTTTTTTTTTTTTTTACAGAAAATCTGCGGTTGTTCATAAAAGAGATCAAAAGGGTGATGAAATTAATTACAAAATATTGAAATTTTATAATTAAATTTTGTTATTTTTTGTCTTTCATCTGTACAAATATCAATACTCTTACAAGTAAACAAGTGTATTCGTTGGACGAATACTCGGAAGATGAGTAAGCAATCAGTATGTGATTTCATGTTTGATGTTTGCTAGTTATGTTCTTTTAACACTTTGATCGACTTCGCAAGGGATTTGATTTTGAAAAACTTAATTATATTTTAAGTGTTTTTTTTATATTTAGGTTCGGATTTAAAAAAATACAATAAAAACATAATTTTTTACTAATTTTTTTTATCAAAAACATTAACCAACAATACTTAAATTGTTGATGTTTGCTACTTATGTTCTTTTAACACTTTGATGGACTTCGCAAGGGATTTGGTTTTGAAAAACTTAATTATATTTTAAGTGTTTTTTAAATTTAAGTTCGGATTTAAAAAACACAATAAAATTATAAATTTTTACTGAATTTTTCTTATCAAAAACATAAACCAACAATACTTAAATTCACGAATACCCGGTTCATTTGTTAATTCTAATGAGACTGTTAAGAGGGACTTTCGAATCTCTCTCTGAAACCTCACTTTTCATTTGCTTTACATACGTGTCTTGTCCACGAGAGGAGAGGCATTCAGTTGCTTTTGGAGCAGGAGTAATTATTTGGTGTATGAGTGACGTGGTACCATCAACGAATTAGAAAATGACATGTATAATTTAATACCTATTTTTTAGTTGTTTTTTAATTTTTTAACACGCATAACAATTGATGATTGGCTTGTTGCATGAATGACGTGATACCTCTGTTGCATTGTAGATTTTCTCCATAAGAGGTGATTTTAGAGATAATCTAACACAGCGGATTAGTTGGATTTTAAAATCCAGTTCAAATTAAGTTATCAAAAATGAAAAAATTTCAAATTTCAAATTTATAATATGTTTATTATAGTTTTTTAATACAAGAATCTCATTTTTGAAATTCGTCTAAGGCTCAAAAATATAACACAATTCATAGCCGTCCCTGATCCTGATCACAATCATTCGCCAGCTACTTCCAGGATGAGCTAGAAAATAAACAGACAAGTAGACCAGGGTCAACAAGAATTCTCTAGCAAAATCGAAATTTGGTCAACAGAGATTTTGCAAGCAACTTATCATTATCAACTAATGATTTGAATTTACTATTTAAAGAGTTATTAGCAGTTTTTGGACCCACTTTATGACACTGTCAGCGTCCGATTTGACCCATATAATTTTTTTTTTTTTGAAAAAATCTCAAAACAATAGTCTTTTTTTTTTATTTTTTTATTACGTGATTTGATAATATATGGCTCAAGATATCACATTAAGGTCATGGATTCGAATTCAGGAGTATATTTCTCGAAAAGCTTTCCAGTCGGGAGTTTTATCTGTTCCGCTTAAGCCCATAAGGGGTGATTTGACAATGAAATTTCCAAAGATTTCAAAAAAAAAAGTGGGAAAAATCTTCAATTATTATAAACTCTTATCAAGTCTTAAATCATTTCCTATGGAAGGATACCCATGGGGCAATATATGATCTTCTTGTTCAAATTATAAGAGTACAAAATGAAAGAATCATTGTACTTTGGGGAATTATATAAAATCATTAATACAACTACTAGCTCTTTGTTGAAGCCAGCATCTGCATGAAGACAAGTCCACCGAAAGCAAGCAAGCTTAGCTTGCACCAATTTGTTGCCAGCTGCGCGCAAACCGCGTGACACTGTTCACGCGGTTTGATCAGTATAAAAAGAACCCCTAGCCTCAGTTATCATCATCCCAGTAATCCCAAATTGAGTGAGAATAGAGAGTAAAATGGTGTGAGAGTTTTTTGTAATTCTTTGATTTGTAAGCTTTGTAATTCTTTTGTAAGTAATATAAAAGAAGAGTTTTCTCTCCAATCACCTATATTATTGTGTGTTTAATCACAACAAGTGGTATCAGAGCTAAGGTTACTCGGAGGGATCCCGAAACTCAGAAACAGAGGTTCAATTCGGAAAGTCGGTTCCGACGAAAGTTGTCGAAAATCGATTTTGAGTATACCATCGGACTTTTCACGGCGAGACGAGCACGGTGGTATTTTCCGGCGATCGAACGGATGCCGGAGGACGACGCACGCGCCAGTCAGAGAGCATCCCACGCGCTACACGCTCCTGCACGTGCCTACCGAGGTTGAAGACGACGCCACGTCAGCGTCCAGTCAGCGCACAGTCAGCGCCACGTCAGCGCAACCTGCACAGTCAGCAGCCCAGTCATCAGCCACGTCATCAGACCAGTCAGTAGCCACGTGTGCGTCCAGTCAGCGCCACGTGTCCGACACGTCAGCAGAACTGCCACGTCAGCGGTGCCTGGTAAATTTCAGATAGATCCCTAAACTTCTGGAAATTACAATTTAGCCCCTATACTTTAAGGAATTTTTAATTTAGTTTCTGAACTTTTTGAAAATTGCAATTTAGTCCCTGAACTTTTCGTAATTGCACTTTGGCCCCTGAACCTTTGGAAATTACACTTTGACCCCTGTAATTTCTGAAATTTGCAATTTGGTCCCTGTATCGGATTTTGACAAACGAAGTGTCATTTCCACCATTTTCGACCATTCCGGACGCAACGATGAGGTCCGTTTTTTGAAATTATGCTTAGAATTTTTATGTGATGGAAGGGGGGCAACGGAAAAATGGTTTTGTTAACCAGTACAAACTATTTCACATGGAGATGAAGGATGAAAGACCTTCTGTATGTGAATGACTATGATGGATCGGTATTTCTGGAGCAGAAACCAGGAGGAATGACCGATGAGAAGTGGGCTAATCTTCACCAGAAAACATGCAGTACTATTCGTCAGTGGATCGACGACAGTATCGTGAACCATGTCAGTGAAGAAAACAAATGCACGTGTCTTATGGGGAAAGCTGGAGGAGCTTTTCCGAGCAAAGACTGGAAACAACAAGCTGTACTACATCAAGAGATGATGGGGTTGAAATACCAAGAGGTACAGCTGTGGCGGACCATATCAACGATTTCCTCGGAACAATGAAAGAATTGTCTGGATTGGGCATAGACTTCGGTGATGAGGTAAACGGCTTAATACTCCTTAATACGTTACCAGAATCTTGGGAAACGTTCAGATCTACGGTGATAAATTCAGCCACATATGGGAAAGTCACTATGGAGATGGCAAAGACCAGGATCTTCGATGAAGAAAAGAGGACGAGAATGCAGGAGTCAGCATCAGCCTCAACCTCAGAAGCTCTAGTGACGGAGAAGAACACCAGAAGGGGGAGGAGTAAAATCCGAGGCCCAGTGAGATCAGACAAGAACCGAGGGAAATCAAGAATGAGAGATATTGAGTGCTATCACTGCAAGAAAAAGGCCATATGAAGCGGGATTGCTACAAACTGAAGAACGAGCAGTCAGAGAGATGGTGACTCTAATCAAGAAAGAGTTGCTACTACCACCGAGAAAACCTCCAAAATTTCATATAATATACGAAGAAGATGTTGTGAATCTTGCCAGCCACGAGACCAGTTGGGTGATAGATAGTGGCGCATCTACACGCCACATCTCGCAGAGACTTCTTTTCATCTTACACACCAGGGGACTACGGTGCTGTAAGAATGGGAATGACGGCCAGTCCAAAGCCGTCGGTATTGGAGACATCTGCCTTGAAACAGAGAACGGGAGAAGGCTAGTGTTGAAGGGAGTCAAGCACATCCCAGATATCCGGTTAAACCTGATCTCAACAGGCAAGCTGGATGATGAAGGTTTCTGCAGCACCTTTAGTGACGGATGCTGGAAGCTCACTAAAGGATCAATGGTCGTGGCACGAGGTAAGAAAGACTCAACCTGTATTTGATGCATGCTAAGCTTTCAAATAGTAGCATAAATACAGTCAACAGTAATGAGGCGGCCGAGTTATGGCATAAAAAGCTCGGTCACATGAACCAAATAGGGATGGAGATACTACGCAGGCGGAATGTTCTTCCGGAATTGAAGAACTCACACTTACGGAAGTTTGAACACTGCATGGCTGGAAAGCAGAATAGAGTATCATTCCAGAGCTCACCGCCTCAACGGAAACCGGAGGTACTAGATCTCATACATTCAGATGTATGCGGTCCGATGCAGATACGAACACTCGGAGGGTCACTGTATTTTGTGACATTTTTGATGATCATTCAAGAAGATCTGGGCATACACCTTGAGATAAAAGATCAAGTGTTGGGAGTGTTCAATGAGTTTCACGCCCTGGTGGAGAGAGAACCGGTAAGAAACTCAAATGCATCAGAACAGACAATGGTGGAGAATATAGAGGTCCGTTTGATCAGTACTGCAAGAGCAAGGAATCATGACATCAAACGACACCTCCGAAGACACCTCAGCTGAATGGCCTAGCTGATAGGATGAACAGAACCTTGTGCGAAAGGGTCAGAAGCTTGCTGTCACAAGCCAAGCTGCCGAAGACATTTTGGGGGGAGGCACTCAACACAACAGTACATGTTTTAAACATGTCCCCAGCGGTCGCACTGAAAGGTAATATTCCTAACCAAGCTTGGACAGGTAAAGAAGTGTCATACGAACACTTGCATGTCTTTGGGTGCAAAGCTTTTGTACATATCCCAAAGGACGAGAGATCCAAGCTCGATGCAAAGACGCGGCAATGTGTCTTTATTGGCTATGGTCAGGATGATTTCGGCTACAAACTGTATGATCCTGTGGAGAAGAAGATTGTCAGGAGCCGAGATGTTATCTTTGTTGAAGACCAAAGCATAGAAGATATCCGGAAGGAGATGGAGACAATGCCCCAGCAATATAGAGATGTGAATCCAGAACCTCACACACCGGTGCCAGTACGAGTTAAAGATGAGGTTCCCAGACATGAGGGTACAGGTGATGAAGCCCCAGAGATGATGATCATGATCAACCACCAGTACCAGAAGCTACACCAACAGTTCCACAGAGAAGGTCTGACAGAGAGAGGTGACCTTCAACGAAATACTCTACATATGAGTATGTGCTGCTTACTGACGGGGGAGAACCCGAGAGCTACCAGGAGGCTGTGGAAACAGAAGACGGAGAAAAATGGGAGGAAGCCATGCAAGATGAGATGAAATCTTTGCATGACAATCACACTTTTGAGTTTGTGAAATTGCCAAGAGGCAAACGGGCTTTGAAGAACAAATGAGTGTACAGAGTGAAGCAACAAGAGCATACTTCACAACCCCGATACAAAGCCAGATTAGTTGTCAAGGGATTCAATCAGAGGAAAGGCATTGACTATGATGAAATCTTCTCTCCAGTTGTGAAGATGTCATCCATCAGAGTGGTACTCAGCTTAGCAGGAAGCCTCGACCTGGAAGTTGAGCAGATGGATGTCAATACCGCATTTCTTCATGGGGATCTGGAAGAAGAAATTTACATGGAGCAACCAAAAGGCTTCAGAGTCAGAGAAAGAGGACTTTGTGTGCAGACTCAGGAAAAGCCTCTACGGTTTGAAACAGGCACTGAGACAGTGGTACGTGAAGTTTGAGTCATTTATGGGGGAGCAGGGATACAAGAAGACTACTTCAGACCATTGTGTATTCGTTCAGAAGTTTTCTGACGATGACTTTATCATCTTACTGCTGTATGTAGATGATATGTTGATAGTTGGCAGGAATCAATCGATGATTGATAATTTGAAGCAGCAACTGAGTAAGTCTTTTGAGATGAAAGACTTGGGGCCAGCTAAGCAGATTCTTGGCATCAGGATCGGCCGTGATCGAAAAACCAAGAAGTTATACTTGTCACAGGAGGAGTACATCGATAAGGTACTTCAGAGATTCCAGATGGACAAGGCTAAAGCGGTTAGCACTCCTTTTGCTACCCACTTTAGATTGAGTACGCAGCAGAGTCCCTCTACTGAGACAGGGAAGGAGGAAATGAAACAGGTTCCATACACCTCAGCAGTGGGAAGTCTTATGTATGCCATGGTGTGCACGAGGCCAGACTTAGCACACGCTGTTGGATTGGTCAGCCGGTTTATGTCAAACCCAGAACGGGAACACTGGAATGCGATCAAATGGATCATGCGGTATCTTCGAGGCACATCCAAGATGAGATTATGTTTTGGAAGCAGTGACAAACCAGTGTTGATGGGCTACACCGATTCAGATATGGCAGGAGATGTGGATACCCGAAAGTCTACTTCGGGGTATCTGATTACTCTCTCAGGAGGAGCTGTGGCATGGCAGTCTAGGTTGCAGAGATGTGTTACACTTTCTACAACAGAGGCGGAATTCATTGCAGTTACAGAAGCTTGTAAGGAATTGTTGTGGATGAAGACATTCGTCCAGGAATTGGGTTTCAAGCAGAAGAAGTACATTTTGTACTGTGATAGCAGAGTGTTATCTACCTTGGTAAAAATTCCACATTTCATTCGAGGTCAAAACATATCGATGTGAGGTATCACTAGATATGGGACGTCCTGAGCTCAAGGCTGATAGAACTCAGGAAGATTCACACCGACGACAACGGTGCCGATATGTTCACGAAGGTTTTACCGAATGAGAAGCTTGAAATCTGTCGTGCCATAGCCGGGATGACAAAACTCTCCACATAGTCAGAGTGTGGAGATTCAGAGAACTACGATTGGCTTGATCCCAACTCAGGGTACGTAGGCAGTCATACAGATGCAGCCAGGGGAGGATCCTTTGGAGGATCCGGTTTGGATGATTGATGGTCGGCTCAGATTTTTGGATAAATCTTCACCGAGGGGGAGATTTGTTGAAGCCAGCAAGTCTGCATGAAGACAAGTCCACCGAAAGCAAGCAAGCTTAGCTTGCACCAATTTGTTGCCAGCCTGTGTGTGTGTGCAAACCGCGTGACACTGTTCACGCAGTTTGATCAATATAAAAAGAACCCCTAGCCTCAGTTATCATCATCCCAGTAATCCCAAATTGAGTGAGAATAGAGAGTAAAGTGGTGTGAGAGTTTTTTGTAATTCTTTGATTTGTAAGCTTTGTAATTCTTTTGTGAGTAATATAAAAGAAGAGTTTTCTCTCCAATCACCTCTATTATTGTGTGTTTAATCACAACACTCTTCTTCCTAATCGGAACTAAATAGGATTGTGTAATAGGAGGAGAAGCATTACAAGCTTTGCATTTAATTCAATGAACTAAGCATAGACACAGTCGTAAGATAGAGACAACAAAAGAATAGCAGCTTGTTCTTCCTCTCCAATCTCTCTTTCTATAGCCATTAATCCTGCCTTGAGAGAAATTCCAAGCTTACTACCACCTTTATTATTACTATTATTATTACCATTCTTTCTTTTACGCTTCTCTGTGCTTCCTTTGTCCAAACCTAAGATGGCTTTCTTTGCTTTTCTGTATCTGATCCCACATGCATTGCAAAGAGACTGGAAAGTGGAAACACAGTGTCAAAACAAAAAAAAAAAAAAAAAAAAAACAGTGATTATCATTTCACTATTTTATAAATTAAGAAATAATCAATCGACACAAGAAATATTAAAAAATAATAAATTTTCACAAAACCTTACGTAATTACATGTAGCACAATATAGTAAAATGTAAAATTTTATAATAAAAATATAATAATAAAATACAAAATTTTATACAGATATAATAATAAAAATATTAGACCTCAATATTTATTTTGTACCCACTTATTATTTATTAATTTATGAAGCAATGAAATGATAATAAGCAAGGAAAAAAATGATAATGTAATGAATAAATTTACCATAGGGCCAGCTGGACCGCCTCTCCAAAGAGGCGTTGTTGTTGTATGACAATCTATACAACTTTTCTTCATCTCATTAAATGTAGTTGCTGCTGGCTCTGAATCTGATCCCTATTTTTAGATCATGAGTTCATAGCTTGAGACAAAACATGACTTATATTTATATATATATATATATAGAGAGAGAGAGAGAGAGAGGGGGCAAAAGCTTACTCACTTTTGTCTTCACATCCATTGCAGCTATATATCAGAATAAGGGAATGAAACCCCAGAAACGCTTGAGCTCTGTTGCTTTGGAATCAAGTGCTTTTAATTTGTATTAAGAGATCAAGGATAATGCAACAAAGTGTACATTACTAGACATATATTTTTCAAACAAAGAGACAACTTTTGGGACAGATGATCATTCAGAAAAGTGTGATGAAGCTGCCCTGTGTGTGTGAGAGGAGGAAAGATTCAGAGGCTGTATCTATTTTTGAGCTAATATGGAGAAATATTGGAGCAACGGGGGGGAACAACACAACCAATAAACATCTTTTTAAATACCCGCCAGAACTACTTTTCCAAAATAATTAAACAAATATACCAATGCGGGGGAGAGATTCTTTAGTGAAACGGTGGTACCGATGACATGGTACCACCAACCAATCATTATTAAACATATAAGATTTCGTTTCCTTTTTTTTAGTCGTTTTTTAAGGTTTTAGCACGCGTGGCAGCAGGGCCGGCCCTGGGCAGGAGCCACAAGGGCGACTGTCCAAGGCCCAAAAATTAAAGGGGCACTAAATTGTCGGGGTTTAGGTATTATGTCCCCCCTTTATATATTTTCTCAAGTAATATAATTTGGGCCTGAGGGCCTAGCCCCCAGCTTCGCTTGGGTTCCGGCCCTCGTTAAATATTATTTTTTTTAAACATATGTTTTCGTAATGAAAAATGGCACATTTTGAGCTTTCGCACCGGGCACCCAAAAATTCAGGACCGGCCCTGCGTGGCAGTGAGTGATTGGAGTGTTGTACGGATGACGTGGTACCACTGTTGTACCAAAGAATTTGCCAACGCGGGGAATGCATGATTTTATTTAGGGTCCATCTATAGTATCCCAATAGTATTTAATATATTTGGGTCCAACATGTAATTTTTACCAAACTACAGACATACCTCATCACTTTACCGGGCCAAATAATCAATGTTTTCAGTCATTCAAAAAATTTAATAGGTTAGTGGTTCGACAGGTTCAACTATTCTGAAAAAAATCATTAAAACTAGAATACGTTATAAATTATTTTATTTAATAAAAAATTATTAAATTTAAATTTTTGATTTTAAAAATTGAAAAAAAAAATTAATCTGTCAAATCCATTTCATCGACTTTTACCATTCCTTTTGGAAATCGATTTTTATCCATTAATCGAACCAGACTCATGGCCGGTTCAACCGGTTCATACAACTGATCCGGTTCGGTTCTGAAAACATGGCAAATAGCTACACATTTGCATTGGGCTAACCAAACCAACTAAAACCATTTTTCACTTATATGGGATTGACTGTATAAATACTTTGATGCTATTGTATTCAATTTATTTAAGATTTGTCATACAAATTTGACATGTTTTATATTAGTTGCGAGAACTAACACAATTTTGAGCTTAGAATTTGCCATGAAAATATATTCCAATTTAAACAGATAAGAGAGTGGAAACATCTCAACTTAAATACATTTGCATTAGGCTAATATCTATTATTTAGTTAACCAAATATTAGTTTTGTAAATCGCATAACTGGAAACTCAAAAATTAGATATGCAAATAGAAAATGAGAACCCTAGCCCTATACCAATATAGGCAGTTGTGATTTGAGATACATCTACCCCTTTTTTTTTTTTTTGAATCATTGGAAACCCACTGTCAAATCATCATTTTCCGGGCTTAAGTAGAGCAGGTAAAACCTCCGATTGTCCCAGACTCTTACAAGAAACTCACTCTCTGAATTCGAACTCAAGACCTTAAGGTGAGATACTGAGAACGCTACAACTACTCATTGATAGAAAGAACCAGAATTATGAGAAGTTGGTTTTGTTGTTCAATTATTTAAAATATATATATATATATATTTAAAGCTAAGATGAAGATGCAATATAAGACAAGACCCGGTCCATATATTCTGGTTTAGATGCTGAGACAGCCAGCCATTGCTTTGCATCTTTTGTCCCGCAAACTAACACAGAAAGGAACCCACGATACAAAAAAAAAAAAAAAAAAAAAAAAAGAAGAAGAAATAAATTGGCACCCCTATATTTTATAGCAATCTTTTTTACTGTAATGAGGTCCAGATGCCCTGTAAATATCAAAACAACCCCCCAAAATGTATGTAGTGATATAGTTAATTAATATGCCCCCCACTAAAAATTCCAAAAAAATAAACCTTCATGGGTTTGAATTATTGTTTATTTTAAAAAAGAAAACAGAATCCATGGATAATTGAGCCATGAATTTTAAAGGTATCAACTCGCAAATGACTTGTCTTATGTAGAAAAGAAGATGCTCTTTCAGAAAGCTGTAAGCACCTTGATGACATAAAATCATGTCTAAAGCTACCTTTTTAATATTAGTTGCTGAAAAGTGATGGAGTTTTTACGATGCCAAGCCTATTTTTATCCGCTAGCAGATTGCGGTCAAAGCACCAGCTTTTAGAAGTTAAAAGGATTACACCTCTTCCTTTTTCTTTTTTTATAATTATTCATTTGTTCCCTAATTTTTCAATATTATTCATTAGGTTTATTTTATTTAGAGTTGATGAAAAATCTCGAAACTCGATCAGAATTTGAAATAAAAAAAAACTACTTGAATACAAATTTTGATCAATCATCATTATTCAAAAAATCAGACAGGATTCAAGATAAAATTTTCATTCCTAAATGAGACCGAGACTAGATAAGACGTCCCGATTCTCATCATTATTATTGTTTTAACGGTAATATTATAAAATACAATAATGATCCTTTATTGTTAGAATAACAAAGACCTACTAAAGAATTTTGAAATAAAAAAAACTACTTGAATACAAATTTTGATCAATCATCCTTATTCAAAAAATCACCCAGGATTCAAGATAAAATTTTCATTCCTAAATGAGACCGAGACTAGATAAGACGTCCCAATTCTCATCATTATTATTGTTTTAACGGTAATATTATAAAATACAATAATGATCCTTTATTGTTAGAATAACAAAGACCTACTAAAGAATTTTGAAATAAAAAAAAACTACTTGAATACAAATTTTGATCAATCGTCCTTATTCAAAAAATCACCCAGGATTCAAGATAAAATTTTCATTCCTAAATGAGACCGAGACTAGATAAGACGTCCCGATTCTCATCATTATTATTGTTTTAACGGTAATATTATAAAATACAATAATGATCCTTTATTGTTAGAATAACAAAGACCTACTAAAGAATTTTGAAAAAAATTAAGGATTATGAAAAAATTAAAATTCAAAAATTATTTTCCCAAATTATATTTTGATCTGAATCCGCATCCAATTTGAAAATTTGCTCCAACTCCAAAGTTTATAATTAAAAATGCTCCAAAGAAGAATAATAAAGCGGCTTATTCTCAATTAGAAGAAATTATATTCCCATAAACTACGTGGGAAGTACATAACGAGTACCACTACTTCTTGAACACTTAAAGAGAAACATAACTAAACATTAAACTTGTGACGACAAACAACAAAAATAGAACAAGACAAATGCTTCCTCCCTTCACAATAAGCAACAACAATCTAATAAAATCACATCTTAAATTTATTACCTCTCTTTCCATTTCCAAGCCTGGAGCAAATATCAGAAAGGAAAGCTAAGAAAGAGGAAAGGAAACACATAAGCCATGACAATACAAGAACCGCCAAGTCCTGGAAGTTTTTCTTGGGCAAGTGTCTCCTGTCCGAAATTAGCAATGCCCTGTATACAGCTTCAGTGACGGCGTAGGCTGTAACAGGATCGCATTCCTCTGCTGGAAATCCGTACTCTGTGAGGCACACAATGTCGTACACTCCATTGGTCTCGGATACCCCAAGACATTCACATACTTTCACCCTTGCTTCGAGCCTCTCCTCAGTTGATAACATGTCACCATGTGTTAAAATCAATATAGGATTCTCATCTGCAGTCACATTAGAAACAAAACAATCCCATAATGTAATTTAAAGGAAAATTGAGTCACCCTAATGTTTGATTAAATTAAACGAAACAGTATCATATTTTAAAATTAAACGAAATCTCCTCATGTTTAAAAATCCCGAATTTCGAACAAGATTTGAGATCTTTAACCTCACAATTGAAATGGGACGGGACAAGACCACTTCCGAATAAGATATCTCGATTACCATCCCTATCACATGTTTTAAAATAAGAACTAAAATATTTATAACAAAACACAATATAAGGGTTTTGTTTAGTTTTAAAGTTTAACGGGTCTAATTTAATTTCACCAAAAAATCAGGAGGAGGTTTTACTATTTTTTTCCTAATTTTAAATTACCACTTTAGGTCAAAGGTGATATTTTGTACTAGTCAGCAGACTAAAAGTCATTTTCTGAATCCTACGAATGCTTTAGTGAGAGATAAACGATGCTAATTATCTTTTTATAAAAAAACATAAAGAAGTTTAACTTCACTACGGATTGTGGTGAATGATCAATTTTTGGTACATTTCTGTAGCTATGCAGTGTGTTAACTTCATGACTTAAATAGTGATTGATGCAAGTGGTGCAAGGACACTTGCCACATTTTGAGAAAATGACATGAGGATGGGAATCTTATTTGTGAACTTTGAAATTTATGATTTTTGAGCTAGAAAGTTCTATAACTTTGAAATTTATTATTAATAGATTTTAAATAGTTTTAACTTAAAAAAAAAATTTATTGTGATTTAAGTACTCCCAAATCAACTCTAAATAAGCACTAACACCACCATAATAGTAATCAATTAAGTGTATGAGGCTATGAAACAAATCATAATTAGATGCAAAAGTGCAAGTATTAATAAAAACTTACTGCATTTTCTCAAATCAGGTGCACAGAAGAGCTGTTTGGTTGCCTCTAAAGGCTTGGAATCACCTGATTTTAAAGCTTTATAGATCTCAGCGATGTTAGAAACTAGCATTACAAAATTGACCCTCCTCTGCATGAACTTGGAAGTTGATCTTACATACTCAACGTCCACATCAATATCATTTCTCATTAATGCATAATCAGCTGATCTCAAGCACAGCTGATTATGATGAACCCCCTCGCTCATCCAAGTTGATAAATCCTCTAGTCCCTCACTCACTCGATCGTAATCAAACCCCCTGGTATCATACACACAGAACCCACTTTGTATTGTCCTCATCACATTGTGCTCTTCCATGTGCATAGTTGTGGAGTATGAAGAACTTCCTGAAATAGAAATATGATAATCACAACAGTTATATCGTGTGTACTAATTACGAATTACGCAGAGCCGACTCTGAGGGATAGACAGTCTATATATTACAGAATTTTTACGGGATAGAGTCCCAAATCATTTCACATACTATTATTAATAAATAATTTTGACCTAAGTTGAGGCTCCATTTCCGTGGGGCCATCTAGCCGGCCCTGCCGATCACACAGACTTATATTTCGCTCTGGAAACTGGAAAGAGTCCTGACAAGCTTAGGGGTTACCTGATGATGTTTGAGCGAAGAGTACAAGTCCAGAGCGACTAAGGACACTGTACATAAGGTTAACAAGCGAGCTTTTACCCGAACCAGAGAAACCCAACAAAAGAATTGTGATAACTGGAGGAATGTCCATTTCTTCCTTTTGAATCCCTCCAGTGGGTACCCATAAGTCACCAGAACGATAGTTCAGAAGCTTGTGTCGAAGTTCATTGAGTCCTTGATGTGAAACCAAGGCAAGCCTGTCCATTTCTCTAAGCACTCTGAGTCTCGGTGTGAGAGTTGAAACACTGGGGAGTTGAAGGCCATGCTTTGTTGCTGATCTCCACCAATAATACGCAAGTCCAGAAGAGTCGTACTCATCTTCTTCGCCACAAGATAGATGGCTTTTCATCTCTTTCTTTGAAGTCGCTGGATGTCTTAGAAATACTGCTGCTGGCTCTAGGAAATAGTAATAATTGGGGCACTTGTGAACAGTTTGGTTCTGAAAAAATAGTGAAACTGTTGTAACAAGTATCAACGTGGACAAAACATAACCGACATGGCTTGGCCAAAATTGTACCACCTCCCTCACGGGCAATTGTTGGATGAGGTTACTTCCAAGCTCTTTCTTGCACTGGGAAGTACTGTCGCATTCGACAGTACTAGTCTACTCTACTTATTTCGAATAGCCTTTGAATTTACAGGAATACCCTTGTTTTTCACGATCATCAATTCATCATCAGGTGCTAGAAAGACGGGCATTTCCGTCTGAATGAATTCTATACTTGGTAGGAAAGATCATCATTCAGTCATGAACTGAGTTTATACTGAAATCCTGAATCAAATGTCATGACTTATATCCTAAGCAGGGAAGGTAAAAATCCTCTTACGTTAGAGGTGGATAATGTGATAATTTTATATATTCGTTAGTTAGTTAGAAAAATCGATTACGGATATTAACATTCCCTCATGTGAACAAGGACCCATGGGATCCGATACGGTCAATTTTTCATCCCAGTTGCCATCTCTAATCTTAACTATTAATTCAGACCTCAACTCGGGAAAGTGTCTTTACTGCAATTAGACATTGGGCAGAATGAGCTTTAGAGCCGTTACATCGCTGGAGGAAACTTCTCAGTCTTCTCTTGTCAAAATCCATAGCGTCGTCTTGTACGTACAACATCGTCATATTTCCCCCATCTAATTTACCATCCAGTTTTGCTAAGCAACTACGAAGTTTATACAACTCTTAAAAGACGTTAAGGTGTAATCTGGAGGATAACAGGATCCAATAATTAATCGTTTACATCATTAATTGGGCAGCCTGTAAAAATGCAAAGGTGAAATTATTTGTAAGTTCCTCATTTCAAAATTTTCAGCTGGCCTGTCTCCACTGTCCAACAGGGGAAAAAATAAAACACTTACAAGCAGCGTAATGGCCAGATTTAAGAGAACCTACGGAAACATTATACTAGATTAGTGTTGCAACGGCTAATAATTAAGTACAAAATACAAAATCATGCCACACTAATAATTTTTTTTTTTTTTTTTTTCAAGGACCACTAAGAGGAGAAAAAAATCATTTAGTGTTGCCCTCTTAGTTGTGAACCAGTAAAATACCAAGTTTCAATTGACAACAGCATGCCCCACCCATTGCTTTCATAGACTAAGGACATAACTACTGGAAGGAAAATGCAAATAGAGACACTATAATGTGTAATTTCCCCTCCTGCAAGCAGTTACAGCATTTCAACAGATTGATTTGATGAGATTGTACGCCATACTTTTTTATTTGACACCCTTGTAAATGAAGCATTACTCCAGCCTATCTTCAACAATTTTTGAATCTGGATCAAAGAACAGCTAAAAGAGCCTCCCTCACATTAGCTTGATGATCATCATTGATCACGATCACTAGACCAGGACTCTGAACATTCCTTCCACGTGCAACTGAATTTCCTGAAAATTACAAACAGTGTCATGTTGAATAATATAAATCAGAAATATTTTTATTTTTTCAAGATAGGTCATAACATGTCCATTACCCAATATCGGACATTGGTTAGACCGTGTAACAGCAGGAAACTGACGGGTTTAAATGACCAGAAGCAACACCAAGCACCAATCCCAAGTACAAATATCCCAAAACCCTTTCCTAGAAATACTAACTCCCCAGTATATTACTGGATAAGCTTTTGGCGAGATCCAGCTCTAACTCATTGAAAGAATCATATTCAGTGTATTATTTATCACACTTTGCATACATCATAAACTAATTCTACCTACCCAATTACACCAAAATACATGATCTTTGTATTTCAAGAAGTTGTTTGCAAGGCAGGGGAAAGGGAAAAAAACCCCAATCTGAATCAGTGAGTAGGCAATACCATCCAGCTAGGACTGTCCCACTCAACTTCCATTAAGCATATCTAATTCTAAACAAAAGGATATAGGCTGAAGGAGTACAAACCTTCAACTAAAGTTGAATCCACCAGAAGGAACAGGAAGTTCGTTGCCTGCAAAGCCAAATCCAGCTTGGGTAGCATCACCTGGGGGTAAAGGCTCATCTTCATCCTCCTCCACCCAATATGTCTCAAGAATCTTCACTGCCTTCTCATATATCTCATTATTGTCATGACTCTGAAGGTTTTCAATCTTTTCTAACCCCTCTGCGTCATCAATGGTTTGAGCAAACACATTTACACCTCCTGTGTTACCCATATTCTTCTCAGCTTCCCCAACCTTCAAAATGTTCTCAAGCCCTTCCAAGCAAACTATTACAATTCTCGGGTCTGGACAGTTCAGTAGATCACATAATGGCTTAATGCACCCTTGGCTCACCAAGAACCTACCAGATACAATAAAATGATTATAGCTATGTATGAAAGCAATTGAAAAAGGCTAACAAGTTTTTGAGACAGAAGAGCTTATACTTAATTTGTTCATTAGTTCCACCAGATGTGGCATTTGAAATAGCCCATGCAGCCTCTTTCTTGATCTCAAACTCAGCATTTAGAAGTAGATGAATGAGGGGCCCAATGATACCAGCTTCAATTATGGACTGCATGTAATTTCAAAATAAACAACAAGGCTCACAAATGCAATAAAAGTATCTGATAACACTCTTTAGATACCCGTACAAAAATACTGCAGCTTAATTATAGTTGTATGGTCTGATATATTATCAAATATACAAGGCAAGGAACCTGAGGTTAAAAGGAACCCCCTGGAAAAAACCAATATGGACGACTTTCTCACCTGTATCTGATTTGCATTTCCAGCAGTGATGTTTGAGATGGTCCAACAAGCTTCCTTCTTGATGCTCTTCTTATAATTTTGTGTTAACAAGTCCAAAAGGCATGGCAGAGCTTGGTGGTTTATTATGCACTGTCAAAACAAATAAAGGATCAAACACTGAGTCACTTACTCCAGAAGCAAACTATATTGACAAAAGGTAACAAATAAAGGATCAAACACTGAGTCACTTACTCAAGAAGCAAACTATATTGACAAAAGGTAAAATAATAATAATAATCATCATCATCATCATCAATTCATCATAGGGAGTGCATATATCCTTAACGTTAATAATCATTAATCAATGAAAAGAAGGAGAAATACATCCTCAAGCAATGTTTATGGTGAAGGAGAACTATACACTCAAGCAATTTCTTTCACCATAGACATAAAGTTGCTAAATAATTCCAAGAGTAAATCTTCTATTAGCCTCATCGATCCTTCAAAGAGATATTGATAGCCGTCGCAAAGATAGAATTGAAGGAATAAATTTTGTCTAATCTCACAATCTGCTTATCAGATATTGCTGGGAAAAAACACAAATTGAGCTTCTATAGTACCTAAACAAACAATAATTCTTTCACAATTAAAAATATTATAATAGCCACATTCTACGGTGAACAAAACAATCTTGGTCCAACAACATCATAAATTAAAAATTAAAGTAGTGCCCTGTTCAAGTGTTGTCCTTTAAACAGCCAATCTCAGGCCCAAAGAACATAAGAAGATTTCTAGTAAGAGATAGCCGACATACAACTCTATGTCAAGCATCAAATAGAGTGAGTAATAGAAATAGAAACAGATTCATTCACCTCCTAACACAATTAGTGCAAAACAGCATGTCAAGATACACATGTAAAACATACTCCCCAAAATGTCTAGTATTTCTCACTAGTCCTGACTTGAGTATTTTGTATTAACTAATAAAAGTACCACTAAATAACATCCTATTAGAAAAGTTATTGGGTTCTGATATAAAAATCAACACCCTAGTCATAAATGAATGCAGTTGCCAATAGGATGTTATTTAAAAATAAGATATCGAGATTATTATTATTATTGTTTTTTTTAAGGTATGAAGTATAAAAAGATTGACCGAATACTTTAAAGTCCAAAAATACCTGAGTCTGCATATCATCACCAGTAACAATATTTCCAACTGTGCGAAGGGCAGGGATAAGCACTGATGGAGATGGATGACTGACAATAAGAAAAGAGGTTCATGGGATTCAGATTTCACAAATGATGTTTGATTAAAAATCAAAGAAAAATGAGATAGATGCACCAAAAAGGATATGCAATACTCACCGTAAAAGTTCAACCAGGCGGGGGCAGACACCGGCCTCAATAACAGCTTGGATTTTGTCATTGGTACCATCTGAGAGATACGATAGTGCCCAGCAAGCATCTGTGAGAACTTCATCGTCATTTGAATGTATAAGACGCTCAAGAGCTGGAAGAGCAGGCCTTGTCTGCTCATAGAAATTCAGAAGCACAAGACATTAGCAACAAATATCAGCAAAAAAGCTAAAGGGTAAAAGCATGTAACCTCACAGCTTAACTTAAAGGTCAAACCTGCTCAAACAAAGGCTGTGGCTTGCCCCTGCAGAAGTTTGACAATGTCCATGTTGCATTTCTCAGCATAGAAAGCTTTGCATGCTCATTAAATTGAGCCAACAATGGCATCAACGCCCCATTGCTAAGGACAAGATCACGGCATTTAGGTGAGTCACCGGCAACATTTCCCAATGCCCAAACAGCCTACAATTCCAAATATACATTTAGATTAAACGTCAATAGAAGAAGAAAAAATACAGTAACAATGCATATGCAAAGACATGACCCATATGCAACATATACCTGCTCACGAACATCATTGGTGGGAGAACTTAGAAGTCTAACAAATATAGGGACAGCCCCATGATCAATTACCACCCTGGTATTTTCCGATGTCCCAGAAGCAATATTTGTCATAGCCCAGGCAGCCTCAAACTGAGTAATATCATATCAAAACAGAAGAAAGCAATTAGAAAAATGATAAAAACAAGCATAATTAAAACGAATTTAAAAGCATAGATCAAATAACACGTGATGTAATTCAAACCTGAAGCTGTGGAAAGTCATCTCTTGAAAGGAACTCTATAAAGCGTGGAACAACACCAGATTGTATAACTTCATTAATCGGAGGACTGCGCTCTGCAGACAATTTTAAGAACAACGTAAATACGCAACAGCAACAACAATTACAACAACAAAAAGAGACGAGAAACACACAATAAAGGAAAAAAAATTAAACATAACACTCAATATCAAACCTATTGAGAGCAACTTCCGGAATTGAGTGGTTGCATCGAGCTGTGAATTTCTATCATCCGACCAAACGCCTGCAACCATAGCTGGTATACTTTCTAACTGCAATTGGATTTGGCCAAAATATAAAAACCATCGGATCCAATGGCGTGAAAAAGAATATGGCGAAGCAATTAACAGGCATGGCCTAAAACCTAGGTCTCAATAACTGAACAGAGCTTCAATTTGACATAACAAATTATCAATAAAAAGAACCTTCTTGTTATCGAGAGCGGCGGCGGAATTGTTGAGAGAAGATGAGAGTTGGTGGTGAGCTTGAAGTCCCTCGCGTCGCTTCTTGAGTAAGCTTTCTTCTCTCTTGTTCTTTCGGATCTCGACCATATTGTCCTCTCTCCTTCTCCGTCCTTCATCGGCATCTACGGATACCTTGTATCTGCTCCTACGGACCTCGGTTCTCGCGTTCGGCCTCAGCGACATGTCGTTTTGTGTGTGTTTTTTAAGTTTTAATCGAATGTATAAGTATATTAATGACTAGAAACCCTAAGGGTCTGTTTGGTTCAACGGAGGGGAGGGGAGGGGAGGGATTTTAATGGAGGGGAGGGAAGGGGAGGGGAGGGGAGGGGAAGGATTTTAATTAAATATATGTTTGGTTCAAAGGAGGGGAGGGGAGGGGATGATAGAGTTTTTAATTAAATATATGTTTAGTTAAAGAAGAGAGGAGAGAGATTTTAAAACTAAATTACTATTTTATCCTTATAGCATTTTATAAATAAAATTAAAACAATATAGTCTTATATTATCTTTGAATTAAACAAATAATAAAATTAAAAATTAAAAGCTCTACATAATACGTGTTATTAAAAATAAAATTAAAACAAATATAAGATAAGAGAATAAAAAGAATTGAATGGTGAAGCAAATATAAGAGAGATTTGTAATTAAGATAATTTTGGATTTTAATGTATAAGTAGGGATAATTTAGTCAATGCATTTAATATTTAATTGCTCACTTTCTCTCCCCTCCAAAACCCCCCACTTTTGGAGGGGAGCAAAAATTGACTTAGGAGGGATTTTGCTCCCCTCCCCTCCCCTCCCCTCCCCTCCAAAAAATTGAACCAAACAACTATTATTTAAAATAATCCCTCCCCTCCCCTCCCCTCCCCTCCAAAACCCTCCAACCAAACAAAGCCTAAATGTTTGCGGCTGATCGGTTGTTTGTTCAAGAAAGAAGAGAGGGAAAGTGAGAGTGACGCGAGGGGTACTGAAAAGGCAGTGTGTGATGAGGAGGGCAGATTTTTGATTTTATTTGTTGACTTGAATTTTGATGATTTTATGATATTCAATCGGACGGCGAATAAATGAGGAGGTCGAATGTCGTTATAATTCAACCAACTGGTTATGTGGAAATAGGCTTGGATGAGGGTTTATTTACGGGAAGAAAAATGATACTTGCAAAAAAAAAATTAAGAAAATTGATTTTATAAAAAAAATTAACTAAAATTATCTAGTTTTGTTGATTTTCGGACCCAAGATCTTTACGAAGATGAGGGTTTAGGTTTAGAGATATCTGACCCGACCAGTGGATCAGATTCGACTTACATTTGAAGACTGACCCGAGGAACAAAGGAGAACCGATTTTGGTTTTTTAATATATCGAGGAGGGACTCGGGGAGTACCAGCCGAGACACAGTCACATACACCCGATGAAGGTGATCGCTAGAAGATACAAGTCAGATGCCTCTGATCAAGCTCATAAGCTTTCAAACACTTATCAAGAATGTTCAGGAAAGTGAAGGCATCTATGCTGACCCGACCTGTTAGCAGATGCGAGGAAGGGCGTCATCTTTTTAGAGGTACCGACCCGAGGAGTTAAAGTGGAGCTGCAACATTATGTTCTCTTGCGGATGATGTACGACTATACGCCCTAAGCGGAAGTTTGAGCTTCCCAAAAGTTGAGAAGATGGGAGTGGGCCAACGGCTGATGGGACGAGCAGGGCTGCAAGTTTATCCACTGACACACGCAACCGCGTAAGAGTGGTTAGAATACATGCTGACATATAGGCAGAGTGTGTAATAGTTACCAAGAATGGGTGAATTAATGAAATTCAAATGGCAGATAGAAGTGGTGTCAGACGGCTGAGCTATTATTTATAAGGTAATTGGGGAAGATAGTCTATGCAATAATAACTCAGTAACGTGGCTGACGTCACGAGTTGGCGAAACAATAGTTTTGGGCACACTATATAAAAGGGTTGAGAAGAGGTTGGTTAATTGGATTTTGTGTTCTTATACCTCGTAAAAGAGAGGAAAAAGCTAAGGGAAGAGAGAGAGAGAGAGCATGTCGATTCGACTCGATCTCATAATAACATATTTTTCTTCTTTTGCATCTGTGGACGTAGGTTGGATCCATTCCGCCGAACCACCTTAAATCATCTGTTCTTATCTCTGTGTTTTTTCTGTTTGTCTGCCAAGTTTGTTTTGGTTCCCAACAAACCAAACAAATTCATTGCTTATGTGAGATTTTGTTCGAGGAATCAATTTTCCCAAATCGCCCCTGGAACGAAAACCAACCATCAACAAGTTTTGTATGTTATTTTATCATTGTGTTATCACTCTTTTTACCAATATCATTGCTTAAATACATTGATTTTTTTTTCTCTTTTTTTTTTTGCCTTTTGTTTGAAAAATTCTCATATTATTATGGTTGTAATTAGATTCAGCCAAGGTTCCAATTTGGAATTGGAACCAAACCGGAAGAAACTCTTTAGTTTTGATTCCATTCTGATTCAGTTAGGATACTCACTCTAACCGAATCAGAGGAACCGGATAGTACCAACGGTTCCAACTAGAATCATTGGAACCGTCCGTCTCCAACATAATGATCGAAACCTTACGGTTTAAACGAACCATAAGATTCCATGGTTCCAACCGTTGGGCAATATTTGAGAGCCCAACGACTAGTAGCTATCGGGCTCTCTATTTGTTGGAGGGAGCCAACAAAAACAATAAATTTTTTTGTATTAATTTTTTTTTATGTTAAATCTCTCTATTACCCTCAATAACATTAATAAAACGGCTAGTTTTCGAGGCCATTTAGGCATCACGAAATTAACCAAAAAAATCTATAAATAAAGGTCATATTTCATTTTTTTCTACACACCAACAATTCTCTCATTCTCAAGTCTCAATTCGCTCAATTGTTCTTTTTTTTTTTATTTCTCTTAATTTTATAATTCTTCAATATTTAGAAAAATATGACAAGCTCATCTGAGAACACCATGTCTAATGTCTCAACCCAAGAGAGTGGCCAAAATGTCAGTACACGAAGAAGAGAAGTTAAGTCTCGATCTTATGATATTTTCATTTCGTCGAAACTGAAAAATGAAAGTGTAAGAACAATATGCAACTACTGTGGTGTATCATACAAATTTATCGGAGGCTATGACAATATGAACAAGCACTTGAATAGATACTATGCCGCTGAAATCGGAGTTGATATATCACAAACTCAAATGTTTAGGTACGCTTCATCTAGTAGAGGTACAAATTCTTTAGATTTATTTAAATATTCTGATGTTAAAAATAGAGAAGAATTTACTAAATTTATGATAAGCGGAAAATATATCAATATTTACCGCATCTTTTACTTAATATTTTGTATAGTTTCTCGATTTTTATGAATATTTTGATATGTTTTGTGTTATTTTGTAGATAAATAAGATTTCGGGATTCAATGGAATCAAATCGGGGCCAAAACGGCGAAAAACAGATTAAAAATGGCAAAATATGAAATTTATTGTTCACGCGTCACGACGCGCAACCTTCTTTGTGTCGTGACGCGCCTCAATTAAGCAGCCTGCCGACACGCGTCATCACTTGCATCATCATGACGTCGGCGTCGCGATGCCAAAGCCTTCACGCTTCATGACGCGGAGCCAATAATTCAATCTGCCGACAGCCGCCATTTACTGTAGTGCGCGTCGCGAAGCAGAAGACTTGTCGCATCGCGACGCGCGTCCGATTTGAAGCCTATAAATATCAGCCTAAATCAGAGGATTTTCTTCATACTTTCTTCTGGGAATTTCTTAGAATACTAAGAATAGAGTATCTTGTTTGTTTATTTTCAACTTTCTTGTATTTTTTTTTTCTTAGCAAAAAAATTGATGGGGTAAAAGGTGAAACTTTTATTATGATAGTTTAGATTAATCTCCATTATTTTATAATATATAAATTATCTTAAAACCTGACTTAATTGGATACCGTCTTTATGGTCGGTTGGACTTAATTAAATTAATTTTAACCTGACTTGATTGGATACCGCCTTTATGGTCGGTTGGAATTAATTAAAATCTAACTTAATCAGGATACCACCTATATGGTCTGTTGGTAATATAATATAAATTTATATATTATAATAAGAGAGATTTCTAGATTTGAAATAATAAAAGTGGATCTCCAAACCCCAGTATTTTATTTCATTGTTGTAATTCTTACTTTTTTTAGTTTTCAATTAGTTGCATGATGTTTTATTTATTTATGTCTTTAGTAGTCCTATATATGTGTCGTAATTAAATACAATATTTAGGGTTGTGATGAATTCCAATATCAATGATTTTATAAGTTTATTTGTCTTGTGTGTTGTGTAATATTTTGGTTTATTTATTGAGTCTTAAACTTAATGCTTCTTATTAATTGGCCACTAATAAAATTGATATGGTAAACTTAAAATGAACTTGACGAAGGGATTTTAGGTTTCAGCCTTATGCTCAATAGCACATTATCTCACATTCACCTTAGAGATTTCTTTCCAGGATAGACGTATACATGTCGGGCGTGGGTAGCCATAATTGGAACTTAATCTTAATGAATTTGGAGTTTCTTAATTAACATAGACATATAGTTAATTGAGTTGCTTTCGGTATTTGCATCTGACCATCGACAAATGCTTTTTCATATCTTCGTGTTCCAGGTTAATAAACCGAAATATTACACAAACATAAGATAATCACTTCATCTTTAGAAGAATATTGGAAGGATTCACAACCCTAGATAGTTTCATAATATTGATTGTTTTTTAGAATTTACTTTCGCATTATTTTAATTACTGTTCTTAGTTAAAATCACCAACCAAAAAATAATCAATTTTTAGATACTTGTAGAAATTGAACTTCAATAAATTAATAACTTAGGTATTAAGTCCTCGTGGGATCAATACATTTTATACTACTTGTGAGATACGTGCGCTTGCGTTACGTGTGTGATTTCACCTGATCAAGTTTTTGGCGCCGTTGCCGATGACTTATTTATCTTTTACTATTAATTTTGGGGTTAGATATTTTACTTGTATCTAATTTATTTTTACTTCTTCTTTTTTTGTTTCAGGTTCTCAGACACTACATGAGAAGAAGCAGAAGCTTTGAAATTCGTCCGCTTGACTCAAAAATTGAAAGAACTATCAGACAATTGAGAAGGAAAAGGCGAGAAGATAAAAAAGCACTGATCAACATGAATAATCAAGAACAACAAAGTTGAGAAACGACATCACATCCTTTGTGCAACATGAATCAGAATCCCTTTGTGAAGCATGAGAAAGATACAAGGAATTGCTCCGAAAATGTCTTCACCATGAGATTACAAAGTGACTTCAAGTCCAAACCTTTTACAATGGATTTTTTGGACTAATGAAAACCACAATAGATGCTGCTGCTGGAGAAGCTTTAATGGAAAAATGAGAAGATCAGGCTTGTGACTTAATTGAAGAAATGGCCAACAATAATTCCTTGTGGCCAACAGAGATGAGCATGATCCATCGAATAGTAGGAATCCACGAAGTATGGGCCAACTCAGCTGTGAATGCCAAGCTGGATCAAATCTGCAAATGCTTGGAAACTCTTAGCATGTAAGTTAATGATGGATCCACAAGTTCACCATATGGAGGAGCACTAGAGGCAGAATCTTACAACTAATATGATGAGAGTGTGAACTATGTCAGCAACTTCAATAGACAGGGAAACAATCCATATTTCAATATCTACAACCCAGGTTTGAGGAATCATCTCAATTTCGCATGAGCAACACTTCAGGGCAAAGGAACAATCCACCACCAGGATTCCAACAGAAGAATAAAAGCCAAGAGTATGAGAAGAAGCCAGGAATAAAAGATTTTCTTGCAGAGATGTTGAAAAAACAAGAAGCCAAATACAATGCTATGTTTCAAAGCCAAGCAACTTCTATAAAGGCACTGGAGAATCAAATGGGACAACTGACCAATGCTCAGAGTTACAGACCACAAGGTACCATTCTTAACAACACATAACCAAATCCAAGGAACATATGAAATAAGCAATGTCAAGCCATCACTTTGAAAAGCGGCACTGAAATCAACAAAGATGTTGGAGTCAAGGCATCTACTGAGAATGTTCCAAAAGAAAGCAATGAAGCAGATCCACAGATGGAGGGAAAATAGGCAAAAGAAAATGATCGAGAAAGAATTACTCAACCTCCACATTTCCACAGCGTCTCCAGAATCACAAACTGGACAATCAATTTGCTCGATTCCTGGAGATTTTCAAAAAGCTGCATATCAATATTCCATTTGCAGAAGCGTTGGAGCAGATGCCCAGCTATGTCAAATTCATGAAAGATATTCTGTCACGAAAGCGAAGATTGGGAGATTACGAGACGGTACCATTGACAGAAGAATGCAGCGCCATCATTTAGAGGAAGCTCCCCCCAAAGTTGAAGGATCCTGGCAGTTTCACCATCTCTTGCACCATAGGAGAATATTACTTCGGTAAGGCTTTGTGTGATTTAGGTGCTAGTATTAACTTGATGCCTTTGTCTATTTATAGGAAACTGTAGCTTGGAGAAGCAAAGCCCACCTCAGTCACTCTACAACTTGCTGACAGATCACTCATATTTCCGAGAGGAGTAGTGGAAGATGTACTGGTCAAAGTGGACAAATTAATTTTCCCAATAGATTTCATTGTCCTTGACATGGAAGAAGACAAAGATGTACCCATCATCCTCGGGAGATCATTCTTGGCTACAGGTCAAACCATCATTGATGTATAAAAAGGTGAACTAACCATGAGGGTGCAAGACCAAGAAGTAACATTCAATGTTTTCAAAGCCATGAAATTCCTGAATGACGAAAGGGAGGAGGAATGTTTCAGACTTGATGTAATAGATAATATCATCCAGAACACATATGCAATGCAGCTTTCCACTGACAAACTTGAAGCATGCATCACCAATATGACTGACAGAGAATTAGATAATGAGATTCTGGAATGTATCAACTATCTTGACGGAGCCTCTCGCTTCAGATCGACATCACATGTGGAAAGCTTGGAACTACTGAAAAAGAAGCGAATCAAGCCCTCGATTGAAGAACCACCGCAACTGGAACTAAAGCCACTTCCGAACGATCTCAGGTATGCATACTTGGAAAAATCTTCTGATTTACCTGTGATTATTTCTTTGTCGCTAACATGGGTGCAGGAAAATAAGCTGTTGAGAGTATGGGTGTTCACGGGTCGGGTCGGGTTGGGTTTTTCATAATTTTTTATGACCCGATCGGGTCGGGTCATCCGACCTGAAACCCGAAATTTGGGAAGGTGACCCGCGCGGGTCGGGTTGCAACGAGTCAGGTCAAAAAACTGCGGATCGGGTCGGGTAAACATAATATACCGTGAATATAATATATATATATATATATATTTTGATATAATTTTGACAGGATGAGTGTGTGGCTGAAATGGTTTGGATTAATTTGGAAGTGGTGTTAAGTTCGAATCTCAGCAATAATATATATTTTGTTTTTTGTTTTTGGAAAAAGAAAGAAAAAAATACAAATACCGAGATTCGAACTCATGATCAGGTATGATTTAAGTAATACTTTGCCACTTCAGCTACATTTTTTTCTTATCCAAATTGTATCCATAAAACTATATATATAATTTAAATCGGGTCGGGTCAGACCCGATTTTTTTGACCCAAACCCGTGACCCGATCCCAAATTTCGGGTCGGGTTCAAATTGACCCGAAATTAATTTTTAAAAATCATAAACCCGACCGGTTCCGGTCCGGTCGCGGGTCGACTCGACCCTATGAACACCCCTAGTTGAGAGTTTTACGCGAGCACAAGAGATCTATTGGCTGGACTATAACAGACATTCGCGGCATTAGTTCATCATTTTGCATGCATAAAATCCTGATGAATGACGAGTACAAAGCCACAATGGAGCATCAACGGAGACTGAATCCAATCATGAAGGAAGTCGTAAAGAAAGAAATCATCAAATGGTTGGACGCAGGCATCATCTACCCCATCTCTGACAGCTCTTGGGTAAGTCTTATACAATGTGTACCCAAGAAAAAAGGAATGAATGTAGTCACAAATGAAAAGAACGAGCTGATTCCAACAAGGACAGTGACTGGATGGAGAGTATGTATGGACTACAAGAAGCTGAACAAAGCAACACAAAATGGTCATTTCCCACTACCATTCATTGACCAGATGCTAGATAGACTGGCAGAACATGATTTCTACTGCTTTCTGGATGGATACTCGGGATACAATCAGATTTCCATCGCCCCATAAGATCAGGAGAAAACCACATTCACATGTCTGTATGGTACTTTTGCTTTCCGCATGATGCCATTTGGACTCTGTAATGCTTCTGACATATTTCAACGTTGCATGATGGCTATCTTTTCAGACATGATAGAACAAAGCATGAAAGTCTTCATGGATGACTTCTCAGTGTTTGGAGACTCATTCGACCACTGCTTATAAAATCTAGGAAAAGTGTTACAAAGATGCGAAGATACCAATTGGTACTCAACTGGGAGAAATGTCATTTCATAGTGTCGGAAGGCATTGTCCTGGGACATCGGATCTCACAGAAAGGAATTTAGGTAGATAAAGCAAAGATTGAGACTATAGAAAAACTACCTCTACCATCATCAGTTAAAGGGATTCAGAGTTTTCTCGGATATGTAGGATTTTACATGAGATTCATCAAAAACTTCTACAAGATTGCTAAACCTTTATGCAATCTACTGGAGAAAGATGTGTCGTTCCACTTCACCAAAGAATTCCATCATGCTTTCGAAATCTTGAAATAGAAGTTGATCTCTACCCCCATCATAGTAGCACCAGACTGGACGCTTCCATTTGAAGTGATGTGCGATGCTAGTGATTTTGTTGTAGGTGCAGTTTTGGCACAACGTAATATTAGGGCAGTTGTGGAACCCTTAGGGTCGGATCGGTGCCCCGGGCAGCGGAAATGGGTCTAACCCATGGAAATAAAGTATGGGTGTAAATTTAAATTATTTAATGAAATACTATATTCTATTACGAGTATATAAGAAAAAAAGGAGACTGAATCAGAGTCCAGAAGCTATAGAACGAGCGAAAACAAAATTCCTGCGCGCGCTACACTATTTTTTTTTCTTTGTTTCTTTTTCATTTCCTTCAGCTCACATTCCAGTGAGCTGAATAAATTAGGGTCTTTGATCCTAATTCTTTCCGGTATTCCTTGAATACTTCAAAAACACCCAAAATTAATTTTTAATTTCAAAACCAATATTAACACATACTATAGAATAAAAATCAAGTTTTTCAAAATATCAAATATTTTTACAAAAACATAAATTTATTCTAAATACGCACTTACATAAATTTTGAATCCAATACACAAATCAAATTAGAATCCCAATAAGAAATGCCTCGTGAACAATGATAGGGCAATCAAAGATGGTCAAATGATTCTAGAATGTTAGCCATAGCTCTAAGCTTTAATTTAGAGTTCCAAACTCTTATTAATTGTTCCATGTCCAACATGAACATCTTTGATGTTGTATTTATACTTCTAAAGTATGCTAACACAATTTATTAGCCTTATTTCAACATTAAGCTTTGTGATGATCATGCATCTAATACACAAATGAACATAACTTAGGAGAAGATTAAACATTACCTATTAAGCTTGATGCAAGATCCAATATATTTCTTCTTTTATTGAAATTGTTGGAGAACCTCCAAGGTGTGCAAGCTCGACTTTAAGATCCAACCTTGATTTCCAATGCTAGCAAGCTTCACTTCAAAATCCAATCTTGATTTCTCCTAGATGAAATGTTGTAGAGAGTAGAGACCTCACAAGCTTCTCTAAACACTTCTCTAACTTAGGCTAATTTCTCTAATAATTTGCTTGTATTTGTACTTGTAATTAAAACCTCCATAAAGCTTGCTATTTATAGCAAACCTTAGGCAATTTTTAATTAATAAAAGTTATAATCAACTTTTAAGTAGGCTTAATCTAATTTTTCCAAATATATATAATTAGGTGTGACTAATCTCTATTGTCTCCGACTTTAATTTAATCCAATTAAATCAAGCCAATGATTATGAAATGGATTAGTTAAATGTTTGCCACCTTGATTTAATCCAATTAAATAAAGCCAAAACCACCTATTATTACATACTTACAATTACCATAATATCCTCAAATGGTTGAGATAATTATGATTTTATAATTAAGTCCTTGTGTCATTATTGAATTAATCCAATTAGGTCAAAGTAAATAATCAATGTTATCCAATAACACTTGATAATTTTAGTTGATAATTTTAATATTGAATATTATCTTTTATCAAAATTAATTGGCTACCCAAGTGCTCAATGAGTACACTTCATATTGGGACTCTCTAAGTTCAGACACGTTCGTCATATAAGCCTAGCTAATAAGTACGCAATTCGGCTACCTCCGAATTCGCGAATAACACGAACAACCTTTCTGAACTATACAAGTCGATGTCATCACATATGTTTAACAATCCCTCCGTCGTAGACTATCTGAGTTGTGCTTAGGAAACATAGAATACACCTTCAAGTTTCCAAGGCGCATATCTTATGTCGACATGTCCACGATTCTTTACAACTGATGTGATCCACCCTAGGTGATCGGCTTTGGCCAAAGTCTTTAAGAATCATGACTTTACTCACATGGATACCTAAACCCCTTATGGTACACATACGGGCCGACAGATCCTATCTTGCTTCGCACTTGATTACTAAGTGCATCGGTCCACACCCAATGAACATCTAGAGGCCAGACCATGAAATGTTTCTAACATACATGACATCAAAGTGTGGAGGATCTCACAAAAAATCAATGTTATCCCATAGTCAAAGGATTACATATGCTACTCGACTCGAGGAGATTCCTATTGACGATGGTGTGTACTTCCAACTATTAGGAATCATCTGTGAGTCATTCAGCATTCGCTTCAACGAATATCCACATGTCTATATGAGTTTCCAAAACTCATGGTACATCGGGTTAAACCATTGGAACTCCAATTCCAATATACGACATGTGATAGTCTTCTATGTTATAGGAATTCGACTGTATTCCAAAACTAACGACTAGGAATATTAACTTTAAGAATAGTTTACACCTAGTGTCAAAACTATTCTAAGGTTGATGTCATTCTTAGCATATATATACATCAATCTAATACGCATAATGACAATACTATTAAAAGGTATGAAATGAAAAATGTAGTTATTTTATTAATAAATAATAAAATATATAATTCAGATTGGTACTCCAAGCACCAACTCCATCACGTAAGGCGAAAGTTTTTCATACCATTTACTATGCCAGCAAAAATTTGAATGAAGCACAACTCAACTACACAACAACTAGAAAAAGAGTTTCTCGCAGTTGTGTTTGCTTTTGATAAATTCTGCCCCTATTTGCTGAGGGTCCTAAAGTGGTGGTCTACACGGATCATTCAGCAATCAAATACCTGACCGCGAAGAAAGATGCCAAGCCCAGATTGATCTGTTGGGTGCTTTTACTGTAAGAATTTGATGTGGATATCTGAGACAGAAAGGGGAAAGAAAATCAAGTTGCAAATCACTTGTCAAGACTTGAAAATGGAGGTACAACTGACAATGAGCTGACAATCAAATAAACATTTCCATATGAATAGTTGTTTTGCTATCAAGCAGTAGGAAGTCCCATGATATGTTGACTATGTGAATTACATAGTATCCAGAAAATGGTCGTTGGAATAGACACACCAGCAAATAAAGAAGTTCTTCAAAGAAGTCAAGCACTATGTCTGGGATGAGCCGTACATATTCAAACATTGTGCTGATCAGTTATTAAGGCGTTGTGTACTACAAGAGGAGGTCAATAGTGTCATACAATATTGTCATTCATCACCATACTGCGGACACTTCAGCGGAGACAAAACCGCGGTCAAGGTCATGCAATCAGGTTTGTTCTGGCCAATTCTGTTTAAAGATGCTCACTTATTCGTTCTTCAAAATGACATGTGCCAGAGAACGAGAAATATTTCGAGGAGAAATGAAGGATTTCTTCAAAGCATTCTCGAAGTAGAGATATTTGATGTATGAGGGATTGACTTTATGAGACCCTTTGTTCCATCATATGAAAATCTGTACATTCTGGTTGCAGTAGATTACGTCTCCAAATGGGTTGAAGCAATAGCACTGCCATCAAATGACTCCAAAGTGGTGTTAAAATTCCTTAAAAAGAATATTTTCACTCGCTTCGGAACACCTCGAGCGATCATCAGCGATGGTGGCACATACTTCTACAACAGATACTTCGATGCACTCCTAGCCAAATATGGAGTAAATCACAAAGTTACCACTGCTTACCATCCATAGTCAAGTGGTCAGGTCGAAGTCTCCAACAAAGAAATTAAAAGAATCTTGGAGAGAACCGTTGGTTCAATAAAGAGAGGCTGGTCTATAAAATTGGATGATGCATTATGGGCCTACCGGACAGCTTACAAGACAGTCATTGGAATGTCCCCATATCGACTGGTGTTTGGGAAAGCATGATATCTGCCTGTGGAGCTCGAACATAAAGCATACTGGGCACTGAAGAAGTTAAATTTTGATCTGCAAGCAGCAGGAAAGAAACTACTCCACCAACTGAATGAACTGGAGGAATTTCGCCTCCATACTTATGAGAATGCCAAACTATATAAATAAAAGACCAAGAAGTGGCATGATCAGAAAATAGTGCGCAGACAACTGGAATCAGGGCATCGGGTATTGTTATACAACTCAAGGATGAAACTTTTCTCTGGCAAGCTGAAATCACGGTGGTCAGATCCATTTTTTATCACTCAAGTTTTACCCTACGGAGCCATTGAGCTACATGACCCCAACTCCAATGATACATTCAAAGTCAACAACTAACGTGTCAAACACTATTTGGGAGAATCCATCAAGCGTCAAAAAGAGAGTCTCACACTAGCTGATCCAGCCTAATGTTTGGGCAGTCATGTCTAGCCGATGATGTTAAACTTAGCGCTAGTAGGGAGGCAACCCATGCAATTTATGTATATATTGAGATTTTATGTGTTTTATTTTTGTGTGTTTAATTTTTTAGGAAAAGTCACAGACAGGATGGAAGACATTCTCGCAAAACTTCACAAGCATTTTCCTTCTCTCCCTCAAAACTCTCTGATGAAAGTCTACAAAGCACACATTGAAATAATGAGACTTCTGATCATCAAAGGTATTCCTAGTGATATTCGTTGGATAATTGAAGCATGAGTTCGCTTGGCAGGTGAGTCATCTGACTCTTTCATTTCATTTATGTCTGGTTTAGGAAAAAACACTTATGCTAAGAAAAAAGAGCTAAACGATTAGGTGTTTGTTATAAATGTGCACAATGTACATGCAATTAGAGATGGCAACAAGACCTGGACCCGGCCCGGGTCCGCATGGACCAGGACGACCCGGGTCCGGAATTAAAAATTCTGGACCCGAGTCTTTAAAATTAAGACCCAGGTGATTCCAGGTCCGGACCCGAGATCACGTGGGTCCAGACCGGGTAGACCCGGGTCCGAAAAAAAATAATAAATAAATATAATAAATTAGATTATAATAAAAAAATTTAAAATATTATGCATATATATATATATATAATATAATATAATAAAAATTAAAAGAATTGAAATAAAACTAATAAAATTGACAAAATACAAATATAAATATAAAATAATACAATTAAAAAAATTTTAAAAAAAAGCAATCCGGTAACCGGTTCCGGACCGGGTCTACCCGGGTCCGGACCCGGGAATATTTACCTGGGTCCGAAACCGGACTTGGGGTAACAAAAACTCTTCCGGATCCGGACCCGGGTCCATATCCAGATTTTGTCATCCCTACATGCAATACTCGTTGTTGTTCTTTAGAAATGATGTCTGATAATCGCAAAGATAAAATAAAATTCATTAGGGATGACATGAGTAAGGAGTCATTAGATGATATATCATTGACTCTTGAGATGCATCCCAGTGGATATGTCTATTACGCAATTCGCAATTTACATACACAGTTTCGCAGAGAAAGACAATAATTGAGTCTTGGGAATCTGACTTTAAAAGACCATATTTGCCAATTTATAAGAAAATTAGATGAGAAGTTTGTCTCTGACCCATAGAGGTCATTCAAGTTGTTACTTCTTGTATATATTATTATTTCTTTATCTTTAACTAATTTTTGTGATTTGCTTTGTTATTTTCTTTTATTTTCGCCAATAAGATCCAGACTTTTTGACTTTCACGATTTAATTTACTGTTCAGCTAATAATTATCATTTGGCAGGTACCAGTGCTATTATTACTTACCCTTTTCCAGGATCTATAAATTCAGCTCGTTATTTCTCTCTTCAACACATCCAAATTAGAGAGAGTAAAAAAATTGAAGCAACTTCAAGAAGACGAGTCATGAATATCTGTGTGTTTTGCGGAACTAGTTCTATATCTAAACCAAAATTTGTTGAGGCAAAAAAGAATTGGATAGAGTCTTAGCTGAGAGGAATATGCATTTAGTATATGGTGGTGGCAATCTTGGACTGATGGGATACGTTTCAAAAGCCGTACAGGAATGAGGTAGTCAAGTTTTGGAGATCATTCCAAAACCTTTGGCATAGGCGAAACTTATCGGAAATCAAACAGAGAGGAATGCATCGTATCAGGTATGTCCGAACGAATTGTTGAAATGATAAATCGTGCTGATGCTTTTATTGCTTTGCCTGATGGCTTGGGCATTATGGAGGAAATTTTCACAGTGATATCTTGGGCGAACTTGAACATACACCAGAAACCAATTGGACTGTGTTAATGTGGATGGATTTTTTGACTTTCTTTTTGTGTTTCTTGAAGATGCCAAGAGAACCGGGTTCCTTTCAAAACCCGTAAAAGATATCATCTTCACTGCCAGTACAACCAGTATTTTAATTGACCAACTCTTGATGTTTGAACTAAATATTGACCATATCCTTTTGCAAGTTGAACTGGTATGATAATGATCGTGGTAAGAAGCGTCAGATAAATCTGGATCTTAACCTTTAGTTTTCTTTTTAGAATTCCACGCTAACCAGGTACTGTTTTCTAAACTCTTCTTCTTATTTTTAGACATTGGGGACAATATCTCAATTAGGTTTGGGGGACGAGAATAATTGACTAGTATCTTATTTTTATTTTAAAAAATGTGTATACAAATAATTAATCATGTTTTTACTTAGTAACTAGACGTTTTACCTCAGTAAGCAGTGACTGTTCGCGTCAAACGGTAAAAGCCTGAGTTAATAATAATAAAGTTTCTACTTAGTAACTGGACGTCTTGCTTCAGTAAGTAGTGATTGTTCGCGTTAAACGGTATAACTTTTAACATATGAAATCCGAGTAATTAATTTCGTAGGGGTGTCTTAACACCTAGTGCCCTAAATCCAACTGGTTTGGGAGTCATTGGCCCAAATGTCGCTACAAGGATTAAAGATGTCATAAAAAAATAAAAATAAAAATAAAAAAACAATCCATTGCCAAAAAAGGTGTGAATTATGATATAACTTTTTGAAAAAATATTACTCTATTTTCAATTACACTTATGAATATTATAGACACAATGATTTGATTAATACCTTGTTGGTTGTGTATATGGAGAATGGTAAAAATAATCGGAGAATTTACTTATTTGGTAATTTAGAAAGAAAGAAAACAACTATTAACTTGAATAAGAATTTCACTTGTTTAGTTACTAACATGTTTATATTTTTATTTTATTTTATGTGATTGATTATACATTTGATTGACGTTTGTGGGTATTGTCATTGTAAGCCCTCACGAGACTACAACTCGTCCATTAGGGACACCTAAGTGTTTAAAGGCTTGTTGCATACGCTAAATGCGACCGTGATCCCTACGAAAGTGGCTTAGTTTAATTTCATTTTAAAGTTATTTATTGTATTTTATTTTGTTTGTTTTGCTCGATGACTAGCAAAATATTAGGTTTGAGGGTGTGATAAGCAGAAAATATATCAATATTTGTCGCCTCTTTTACTTAATATTTTGTATAGTTTCTCCAGTTTTTTGAATATTTTGATATGTCTTGTGTTATTTTATAGATAAATAAGATTTCGGGATTCAATGGAATCAAATCGGGGCTAAAACGGTGAAAAACAGATGAAAAATAGCAAAATGGGAAATTTACTGTTCACGCGTCGCGACGCGCAACCTTCTCTGAGTCGCGACGCGCCTTAATTATGCAGTCTGCCGACATGCGTCATCATGACGTCAGCATCGCGACACCCAAGCCTTCATGCGTCGCGACGCCGAGCCAATAATTCAGTCTGCCGACAGCCGCCATTTACTGTAGCACGTGTCACGACGTAGAAGACTTGTCGCTTCGCGATGCGCACCCGATTTGAAGGTTATAAATAACAGCCTAAATCAGAGGATTTTCTTCATACTTTCTTCTGGGAAATTTCTTAGAATACTAAGAATAAAGTATCTTGTTTGTTTATTTTCAGCTTTCTTGTATTTTCTTTTTATTTTAGCAATAAAATTGTGTGTGTTTTTATTTAAGCATGAGTAGGTAACTTCTTTCTGTTGGGGTAAAAGGTGAAACTTTTATTATGATAGTTTAGATTAATCTCCTTTATTTTATAATATATAATTATCTTAAAACCTGACTTAATTGGATACTGCCTTTATGGTCGGTTGGACTTAATTAAATTAATTTTAACCCGATTTAATTGGATAATGGTCGGTTGGAATTAATTAAAATTTGACTTAATCAGGATACCGCCTATATGGTCGGTTGGTAATATAATGCAAATTTATATGTTATAATAAGAGAGATTTCTAGATTTGAAATAATAAAAGTGGATCCCCAAACCCCATCATTTTATTTCATTGTTGTAATTTTTATTTTTTAGTTTTCAATTAGTTGCATGATGTTTTATTTATTTATGTCTTTAGTAGTCCTAGATATGTGTTATAACTAAATACAATATTTAGGGTTGTGATGAATTCCAATATCAATGGTTTTATAAGTTGATTTGTCTTGTGTCTTGTGTAATATTTTGGTTTATTTATTGAGTCTTAAACTTAATGCTTCTTGTTAATTGGCCACTAATAAGATTGATATGATAAACTTAAAATGAACTTGACGAAGAGATTTTAGGTTTCAGTCTTAGACTCAATAGCTCACGATCTCACATTCACCTTAGAGATTTCCTTCTAAGATAGACATATACCTGTCGGGCGTGGGTAGCCATAATTGGAACTTAATCTTAATGAATTCAGAGTTTCTTAATTAACATATGCATATAGTTAATTTGAGTTACTTTGGGTATTTACATCTGACCATCGACATAGACTTTTGCATATCTTCGTATTCCAGGTTAATAAACCGACATATTACACAAACATAAGATAATCGCTTCATCTTTAGAAGAATATTGGAATGATTCACAACCCTATATAGTTTCATAATATTGATTACTTTTTAGAATTTAATTTCACATTGTTTTAATTACTGTTCTTAGTAAAAATCACCAACTAAACAACAATCAATTTTTAGATACTTGTAGAAATTTAACTTCAATAAATTAATAGCTTAGGTATTAAGTCTGTTGGATAATTATGACCCATAACATCACTATTTGTACAGAACATGGTGTTGTTGTACAAATTAACTATGTGACAAAGGAAATTGCTCTTTTATCATTTGTAATTGGATTACTCGGATATATAAATGATAAAAGTCATTATGATTAGTTCCGGATTAATAAGATATGAGACAGTATTAATCCACAAAGGTTTAATCATTAAATATCTTTAGTCGTAGTATTATCGAGACTGGACATCGATAATGCGGAATAGGCTAGTATTACACTTGTGCGTGTTATGGAAGCGTAACGACATAGTTCTCATATATTTGGGTATTGGATACTCATGCAATGTAATAGGAGAATCTGTTTACCGATGGTACGGAAACAGCTTCGCTCTGGATAGACCCATCAGAATCTCATTGGTAGTATGACTATGTGTCTATGGGAATTCGAATCAGGGTAGGTGTATTTGATCTTAATCTGAGACTTGCATCGCTAATACTTGCGACAATCAGTATACTTTGGTTTTGGTCGTCCAGGGCTTTATTAGGTTATGTGTACGCCTCTTCTGGGTATACTGAGATTCGTAGTGTATTGGGTGTGATGTCAAGATGGAAGTATCACTTCAGTCATATGGAGATGATGATCACGCATGGATACAAAACTGATACTCTAAGTGCTATAGCCATCGGGGAAGTATGACTAGGTCATGACTTTCCGATCATAAAGAGACTAGTTGCTAGTGATCCGATATATGCTTCGTACAGAGCAGACACAACTCCAGCCCTACGCCTAGCATGTGACATCTGATACTGGACCGTAATGCGCAATACTACGTATACTGCGCCTGACAAAGATCTTGTATTCCGTAGCAGAATATTTCTGGAGAATTTGGTAAGCACAGTGCTTTGCTAGAAGCCAATCATGTCTTGTAAATCGGTAAGAATATGGTACCGGGTACGCACGTGTTCGGATAGTCCGATGACCGTATTTACTGCCAATATATCTAGGGATCTATTGGGTCGCATCCCAAAGATTCACCGATGACATTTGACTCGAACAATATTAATCTGAGATTAATTAAGAGAGAGAAAATTAATATGAGATTAATTAAGAGAGAGAAAATTAATTTGGGATTAATTAAGAGAGAGAAAATTAATCTGGGATTAATTACAGCAAGAATTAATCTGGGATTAATTATCAGAGAAAGAATTCATCTGAGATTAATTGCGTCGAGAATTTATGTGGGATTAAATTCGTCGAGAGGAGAGAACGCGATTAATTTGGAATTAATCGGTAAAATAAATTTAATAGTTAAATTAGATTTTACTATTTAATTTATTTAATTGGGCTAAAATAATATATTATATATATTAAATGAAATCAGATTTCAACGCGGAATTAAATTGGATTTTAATTCTAACGAACGAATTAATTTGAAATTAATTCGTAAACGACTTTAATAATAATTTTGCGAGACATAATTATTTAATTAAATTAGATTTAATTACGTCGCGACGGAAAATTCGTTTAATCGGATTAAACGAACCCGAGCCCGAAGTGTGTTGTATAAGTAATTTGAATTTTGAATTAAAAGTGGTGGGACCCACTCACTTATATCAACAAGTCAATTTTTGATAGAAGTTGTTGGGATATTGAATTGGATTTTACTAACCCATCAAACCTACCAACTAAAAAATTGACAATTAATAAATTTTGAAAATCATTATTACACTCTCTCTTCTTGGCCGATGGCCTCTGATTAAAAAAAATTAAAGGGAAAATGGCAACATTTGCTTTTAATTTGTGAATGATAAAAAGCAATTGAAAAGAATTGAAAAAATGTGTGGCTCTCTGACTTTGGAAGTCAAGGCCGAAAGAAAGCTTTTGCTTAAGGCAAAATTGCTCTCTGTTTTTCATTTTTTTGAATTAGCCGAATTGGCCAAAAAGTAAAAGCATTTTGCGCTCTCTGGTTTGGCGCATAAAATGGCCACTGTCTTGTTTTGGGCGCACAAAATGAAGCATGGCCGGATGGCCTAATATCCAAGGGCCGATAGCTTCCCTCTCTCTTAGCCGAATCTCGCTTCTCTTGGAGGGCGATTTTGGGGTTCTTTTTGTTCTTGCTAGTACATAAAGGAGTCAAGTGAAGGTGATAGGGATACTCACCCATGAGTTTGAAAGCTTCAACATCCATGGAATTTTTGAAATCCTAAATCCGATCAATGTAAGTATTCTGCAACTTTCTTGATTAATTCACACAATAATCACGCTTAGAGATCATGTGGCATGTCTATGACACTTACAAAGTCATCGTGGGATCGATACATTTTATACTACTTGAGCGATACGTGCGCTTGCGTTACGTGTGTGATTTCACTCGATCAATTCACTTGCATGACACATCTTTCTTTAATTTTTGGTGAAAAATTACTTTTACTAATTAATGTTGAAATACTTTAAATCTTGTTGCCTGTAAAATGACTATAAATATTACAAAACGATAAATTTTTAAATTATACAAAGATGATAAAATTATATTAAATAAATTATTTAAAGATATTAAATATTGTCTTTCTATTTGTTATGATATTTAGAGTTCATTGACAAACAAACTCTTACATTGGTGTGATTTGTCATTGGATTGATGCATCATAGAACATGCAAAGACGACTTATTGTATTTAGAGTTGTGCATAATATTTATAGAATGGTTAAAGTATTTTTTTAATGATATGGTTTATTAGGTAAAATTTTTACAATTGGTTTTGACAGTACATCTACAAATACTGAATCAATTGGAGAATTAAAAGAAATATGCTAATCAAATTTGGGGCCCCATTTTTTCATGTTCATTGCACATGTCATGTCCTTCATTTATGTGTTCAAGATGGTTTCACTTATTTACAATGTCACATTGGTCTTATTAAGAATGCACTTAATTGTATTTGGTCATATGCTAATGTTGGGAAAGAATTGACCAAGTTTTGTAAATTAAATGGTGTTAAACCAATTATTTTCATGAGATATTTCAACTCGTTGGAATTCAATTTATTTTCTTTTAACTCAATCTTTTACTTACAAAGATGTATTATGTTATTTTTCCCAATATGGTCAACATATAACACTTTTTCCTAGTCAATTTGATGTTTGTGAAAGAATTTTAGAAATTTTAAAAGTTTTTAATAATGTAACCAATATTTTTAGTGGTGTTTATTATTCAACATCAAATTTATTTCTTGTTGAATGTTTGAATATTGTTGGTACTCTACATGAGCATGCAGAAAGTATTGGCAACACATGTTTCCACCGTTGCGGTTGAACAAATCTTTAACTTATGAGGTAATATTTTTTAAAGCGAGACGATTTTCATTACATCCTAGCACCTTAGAATCAACAACATGTGTCGATGATTGTACTCGAGCTGATCTGAGGTAACAAGAAGATGCCCCCGATGATTTTGAAGACTTGTTCGACAATGCATCAACAAAAGGAATATGAGCTGAAGAATCAACAGCAGAAACAGATAATGATGATGAGTAAATAATTGTAATGAGGTTGAATATATAAAAATATAATGGAACTGCGTGAGATTTGATTCCTCTCACTTCAAGAGGATATGTAGACATCTTGAGTTCTTATAAATTTAAGTTTGAGATCTTTATTTTATTTTTAATTTAAGTATTAAATTTAATATAATAAAAATCAAATTAATAATTTTTTTATTATATTTATTTCATAATAATATCTAATTATTAATTTTCTTAAAAAAAATTAATTTTCATTTTTAAAAAAAAAAATAAATTGAACCAGAACCGTCCGATTGGTTTCGGTTTCGATTTGGAACCAAACCGAATCGGTAATCACCTTTAGTTGTAATGAAATTGTAGAAAATTTTGAATTTTGATAGAGATTTGAGATAAATTTTTATTCTGAATAAAAAATCAAATTCGACTTGTCTATAAATATTAAGTTTTGATTGAAATTCGAGATTAAGAATCATTTGGTCTAAGATTTGAGATGATTTTTCGTCTCGATTCAAAAACTGTAGAGATTTTACAATTAATTTTTCATTCCATATTCATAATCAAGAGGAACAATGATGGACAAATTTCTACCCATCTTGATTAATTATCGTCTCTGAATAGTAGGCTATGGTAAATAAAAGAATAAATGAGGTTTTTGATTAGAGTATAAAATAGGGGAAATCAATGAGAAAAAAATACTAAGACAATAAACATGAAGATTAGCGGGTCAGTTAGAACCTACCAGCCTGCCTCGACTGGGATGACGGAGTTATCGGGATGAGGCCCGAGTCGGCCAAGGCGGATGGATTAACGAGGTCCTTGTAATAGCCCATGAACTCCATCATTTTCCTCACATTGGCTCGAGTCTCGTGGTGGACTTTAGGGAGGTATCCCCAACAAGGGAATCAGAGGTCGGGTTGTTACCTCCGTCGAATAAGATATTGAGGACTGTGATGAGTTCACCGTCAACCGACTGTTGTTGCCCTCAGAGACCCATAGCAAAGAACAACATGTCCTTGAAGTTTTTGTTGGTGATCGAGAGATTGGTGATAAGATAGGGAACCCTCAGCATGAGCAGAGATATAATATCAACCATTGTATTATTTTAGGTCAGCGTTCATTCGGTAAAACCTTTTTAGTTGGGAGAAGGTCAGCTCTCCCAGCTCAAATCGGCTCCAGATGACGTACAACCTGGCTAAAATCCTCTAACTATTTAGGTTCAATTGCCATGAATTTATGTGCATGGAGGATATCATCTTTGCAAATTAGCCTTGAATGGGCAGTCATAGTCTCATGTCGAAAGCCGAGCACAGTGCCACGGCACCATTATCGGGTCGGCTCGCCTGGCTCCATTCCATCAGGAAGTTTAGCATGATGTCCTCTGGAATGTCGAATATTTCCCTCAATTGCTCCCACTCAGCCTCAGTGATTGATGAAGCCCAATCCATGTCGAGGTTGGCGAAGTCAAGCCGGGTGTGGCTTGTTTCGAGCCGGGGTACCCGCTTGTGATAGGATTGGTTTCCCTCCTCGGAGGTGGATGTAGTGGTGTCATAGTCACTGGGAATCTTAGATCCCGAGATGTGTATGACTGTGTGTGGGGGCGGGGCAGTAGGCAAGATCTTAAGAGGAGTGAATGAGGTAGACTCAAAGTCAGACATTTCTATAAAGACATGACCCGAGACGGAAGGTTAGTTCATAATCTTAGTTAGTGAAGCTTACTAAAACTAGGGTTATCATCATCATCAATACCGAGTAACTAACCCTAGAAAGCTCTAAGTGCCCTAAGCAATGACAGAACGAGTAAGTCTTCAAAATACAACCGAAACCAAACACACACAAAAACCCAGAAAATCATGCCCACATATACACATAAAAAACAGAAATACACCCGCATGAGTAAACCCATCCCTCGTATTCCCACTACCACAAAAAAACAAACATCATAAACACAAACATTCAATATATGCGAAATACCACAATTATTGAGAAAGCAAAAACATAGAAGAAGTCAGTAAAAACCTACTCGTTCAAATGGATGAAGATGCTGGGAAGTTTGGAATGAAATGGAAGGCTCGGAATTGCAAGAGATTGTTGTAGTTTTTTTAGAAAAGATGAAGTGTTGAGAGAAGAGAATGAATCACAATAGCCTTTAAATAAACAGCTCGGGTTGATTTTGATAGTTTGATTGAGTCGAGAGGGCAGGATCAGTGACACGTTGATGAGGGTCTCAAATGTTGAATAAGGATGAGAGGAAGAGATTGAAGCCATTATTTGGTTATGAAGCAACTATCTTTGGTTTTGGCGCACAAGCCATGAGTACGTGACATGTGGCATCTCAGAGAGACAAAATGGAAGAAGCCCTAGAATGATGTGATAGACATTTAAAGAAGGCCATGATGGTTACATAATTTTCAAGGGACGACTTGGGAAACCCTAGAAACTCCAACCGACGGTGGAGATGGAAATCGTCACAAAAGGAATATTTTGGCGGTACAATTACTTTCATAACCCGAGGACATCAGATCGGTCTCTGGCTTCATATACCACCATATTTTTTTATAGTTCTCAACATCAACTCATAGATTTATTGATATTGAAAATTAGGGGACAACTATTGATGGTGATTTTCTACCCCGAGAAACTCTGAAGCCTGAAGAGTGGTAGAATGAGTTTTTTGACACTTAGTATAGGTAAGTCCAAGATCTTCGTGAGGATGAGAAATCAGAATAGAGGACCAGAGCCCGAGACACAGATGAAGACCGACCCGATGTGAATGATCAGATTCGTTAATGTCCATATAGATGAACACTGGCCCGAGATCGTCAGGAGATATATTTTGTACTTGTAACAATGAGAGTGAGATTTGGAATAAGCCAATTGAAGCACGATCACGTACATCTGAGGAAACTTTATCAGAAACAAAGAAACATAAGAAGATGATCATTAGAAGATGCAAGTTAAAAGAAAATCAAAACAGTTCAGACTTTCATCAAGGGAAGCTAGTTCTCGATATTTCTACATGTCCATAACTGAAGCGGCCAATGAGTTTAATGTTTGCTTGACCCTTGTGAAGAGAAGGTAATGGAAGAGGGGTATAATGAGTTTTTGACACTTAGCATAGGTAAGTCCAAGATCTTCGTGAGGATGAGAAGTCAGAATAAAGGACCAGAGCCCAGACACAGATGAATACCGACCCGATGTGAATGATCAGATTCCTTAATGTCCATGTAGATGAACACTGGCCCGATATCGTCAAGAGATATGATCATTAGAAGATGCAAGTTAGAAGAATATCGTAACAGTTCAGACTTTCATCAAGTGAAGCTATTTCTCAATATTTCTACATGTCCATAACTAAAGCGGCCAATGAGTTTAATGTTTACTTGACCCTTGTGAAGAGAAGGTAGGGGAAGATGGGTATAATGAGTTTTTGACACTTAGCATAGGTAAGTCCAAGATATTCGTGAGGATGAGAAGTCAGAATAGAGGACCAGATCCCAGACACAGATGAAGAGCGACCCGATGTGAATGATCAGATTCGTAAATGTCCATGTAGATGAACACTGGCCCGATATCGTCAGGAGATATGATCATTAGAAGATGCAAGTTAGAAGAATATTGTAACAGTTCAGAATTTCATCAAGGGAAGCTATTTCTCAATATTTCTACATGTTCATAACTAAAGCGGCCAATGAGTTTAATGTTTGCTTGACCCTTGTGAATATAAGGTAAGGGAAGAGGGGTATAATGAGTTTTTGACACTTAGCATAGGTAAGTCCAAGATCTTTGTTAGGATGATAAGTCAGAATAGAGGACCAAAGCCCAGACACAGATGAAGACCGACCCGATGTGAATGATCAGATTCGTTAATGTCCATGTAGATGAACACTGGCCCGATATCGTCAGGAGATATGATCATTAGAAGATGCAAGTTAGAAGAATATCATAACAGTTCAGACTTTCATCAAGGGAAGCTATTTCTCAATATTTCTACATGTCCATAACTAAAGCGGCCAATGAGTTTAATATTTGATTGACCCTTGTGAAGAGAAGGTAAGAGAAGAGGGGTAGAATTAGTTTTTGACACTTAGCATAGGTAAGTCTAAGATCTTCGTGAGGATGAGAAGTCAGAATAGAGGACCAGATCTTAGCATAGGTAAGTCCATGTAGATGAACATTGGCCCGAGATCGTCAGGAGATATGTTTTGTACTTGTAACAATGAGAGTGAGATTTGGAATAAGCCAATTGAGGCACGATCACATACATCTGAGGAAACTTTATCAGAAACAAAGAAACATATGAAGATGATCATTAGAAGATGCAAGTTAGAAGAAAATCATAACAGTTCAGACTTTCATCAAGGGAAGCTATTTCTCAATATTTCTACATGTCCATAACTAAAGCGGCCAATGAGTTTAATGTTTGCTTGACCCTTTTGAAGAGAAGGTAAGGGAAGTAAAGGCATCTCTACCGACCCGACCTGGTAAAATGAACAAGGATGAGCGTCTCATGTTTTGGTACATCGACTCGGGGACATAGGTCATGGTTGTAGCACTATGCTCGTTTATGGACGACGTAAGCCCTAAATGGCAGTTTGAGCCTCCAAATGGCTGATGAGATATGAGTAAGTCAGCAGCTGATGGTATGAAAGAGGGCCTCGGGCTTATCCAGTATCCACTGACATACGAAACCACGTAAGTGGTTGGAATACAGGTTGACACATGGGCATAGTATGTTGCAGTTACCAAAAAATTGTGAATTAATGAGGTTTAAATGGTGGAGAGTGGTTGTGTCAGACGGCAGAACTACTATTTGTAGAGTGATTGAGAAAATGAGCCTAGACAATGATAATATGGTAACGTAGCTGATGTCACGAATTGATGTAACAGCGGATCTGGGCAAACTATAAAAAAGGGGTTGAAGACTCCGATGGGAGGGCTCTCTTTTTTTGGGTAATTATTTTCTTGCACTTTGTAGTGTTTACTCAACTTGTAAAAATAGAGAAAAAGCTTAGTGTAACTGAGAGATAAGGAGGTCGATCTGACCCCGAGGTGGTAATAAAAGTTATTTTTTCTTTGTTTTCGTGGACGTAGGTTGGATCCATTATGCCGAACTACGTTAAATCCTTTGTTCTGTCAATGTTTTCTAATTTGCTTGCCAAGTTTGCTTTGATTTCCAACTATCCAAACAAATAGTTTTTCATGAACTACCACTGAAAAACAGCTGTCAACACCAACCATATACAAAGAGACAAAGAAACTCATAATAATAAACCCACTTCAGCATTGAAGCTATTTGGGTTTCCATTAACTGATCAGCAAGATGAGATTCAAGACAAAACAGGAAACAGCAGCTGTGCAGAAAGCAGTAAGTTCTAGTGTCAGTATTGCCGCAGTACGTGTGTTTGCTAACTCTCAAGCGCTGCACAAAAATGGAGCGTCAAAGAGCAAAACGCACCCAGTATCACAGTTATCAGCAACGGCTAGCAGTAGAGGTGGGCGATAGGGAGAGCGTACATAGGAGGTAGGTTGGGTCCTAAATTTAACTTTAAATTTGGATTCTCGATTTGAGAAAAATTTCATTTTTAATATATAATATGATTTTTTTATTTTTTTATCCTCTATTCACAGGGATTTCATTTAATGAATTGGTATAGGGTCCGTAAAATTTAACATGATGCAGGGCCACCATGCAACTATTATCAACACCCTCCATTTACCAAATAAAATTTACTGGCGATTATCATAGGCGGCTATATGGTTGCTTTCATCATCACCATTTCCTCCTCATTTTCCTTCTCGAGTTAAATAGCACAGGCTTTGCACGTTGTTCTTGGCGCAGGCTGCAGCTAGCAATGGCTGAATTTTCTGGTAATTTGGCTGATCAAGGACTAGGAGACATAGGCGTTGATTTAAAACTTTCTTCCTCAGGTTAATTTCGGATGACTAATTAATTTAAAATAATATCCATGCATGGCATGTAATAATGTGCTTTCTTTCCCACTCTTTACGGGGGCGTGAACTGGTGCAGTATTGCTTTTTCAAAACTTCTTTTATGGTGAGGCATTATTAAGTGGAACCCAATTAGCAGTGTTTTGGGCAAAACGCGAGTTTCTAAAATGCGTTATATCTTTAAATTTTTAGACCAAAAAAATAAAATAAAATAAAAAATGAAATGATAGAATGTAATTTGTTTTAAAATTATGTCTCAATTTCAGGTGAAATTTTGGGAACCCAATCAAATTACATATATGGGAACTGTCCTAGGACATGATCCTTTATGTAGAGTCCTTAGTTCAACTTACATTTTCTTGTCTCATCCTGTCTTAATAAGATTATAATTTTTATGTCATGTTTTGAAAACAGGATGAAACGGGATAAAAAAATTTCCCCGAAAATTTAAACTGGACGGAACGAGACAACGGAATGGAACATTGTTTAACGGGATGTGATAAAATTTAACAATATGATACGTGATTTAACAGGATACAGGACAAGATCGAAATGATTTTTTATTAAAAAAAAACACAATAGGACGAGAACGAGATAAATTTTCATCCCAATTTCATAAACCGGACGGAATTGAAATTGACAAATATCATCTACATTGCGAACTCTTGTTCATTAGAGTAATCTTATTTACTCTTTTGAAATATTTTTAGTTTAATTTGGTCAACAAAATTACAGGAAAATCAATTAAGTACTAAATAATTTAAGTTTTGTAAGCACAGCCCCAGACGGGGGAAGATTCATCCATATATTAATTAATATTTGCTTCACAGCTAAACATCCCTCGCAAAAAGGAAAAATCATCGAGAACAGAGAAACCACCGGCACAAAATGATCCGGCTGAAACTCAAAAGTTCATTTATATCCTCTATTTAATTTTATTTTCCCACTTTACCCTCCACTTTCCCTAGCCCTAGATTCTCCTAAATCGCATTATAAACCCTAGCGCGTCTCTCCTCCCTCTCTCTCTTTTATCTGAATCAAAGGTCCGGTCATTTAGATGGACGGGTACGGGTCCTGTTCGGGTCCCCGGTCGTACGGAGGTGATCGGAGCTTCAGTGGCGCTGTTATTGGCAACCAAATCTACGCGACTCATGATCTGCCGCAGATTCCGCCACGTGTGATTCGGCGGAGTCAGAACTCGACGTCGAAGCCGTGGGGAATTACAGATCCTGAGATGAAGAGAAAGAAGAGGATCGCCAAGTATAAAGTTTACACTGTTGAAGGTAAAGTCAAGGCTTCTTTGAGAAAAGGGCTTCGTTGGATCAAGAACAAGTGCTCTCAGATCGTTCATGGCTACTAGATTATTTTGACTAATTGAATTTGCGGATGTGATTATTACACGTCGGTAGATGGGCCCCATTTGAGTGCTGAACTGGAAAGATCCTTTTGGAAGTAGCTAAAATTTGTTCAGACAGAGGGAGTGTCATTCATTTTCAGTCCGTATAGGTCTTTTCATTTTTCTTCTTTTTTTTTTTGTTCGGACCTTTTTGTTATATTTTTTTCTTTAATTTTGAAAATTGGCATATTTGTTTTTTTTTTTTGTTTTTAGATTTTTTTCTGTAAGGAATTAACCCTGTACGATTAACAGTTTCTGTTTTGATTTCAATCACTCGAATTCTTTAACAATCAACCAAGAATTCAGCAAACACATTCACACAAATGCAAACACGATTTTTCTGTGGTTCGCCTGAAAAGATTCAGACTACATCCACGTTGAACTTCAAGAACTCGGAGCTCACTGCACTAAAGATATAAGAAATGTACAAGACTTTTCACTACAATTTTTCCCTCAATCAAGCCCCAACAATGAACCCTAGAACCCTACTCAATTTCCCAAAATCCCAGTTACAGTCACCGAGCATTCAATACAAAGAAACCGAGACATGCACTCACTGGAAAGAAATCGATGAGCGAAGCAGATGATACGCCATGGTTCTAGTCTGTTAATCGTTCTTGGCAAAGACAGCAGCGAAGGAAAAATTACTAGGCCGAAGACCAGAACCCAGAGAAAGAAGAAGAATCTTGAAGAGTGGCCGAAGAAGTAGAAAGCCAAATCGTCACCATTCACAGCCCTAGACAGAAAACCGTATATAAAGAGCAAGAGTCAAGGCAACGGTAGAGATTAAAAAATGACCCAAACTTATCCAACTGCTGTGAATAAGAGAAACACATGATCAGTCACGTGGCTTCACACGTTTTACAATCTCCACCTTAAAGCCTTCACACCACTCACTTCAATCCATATACAACTTATGTCGAGCTAACTTTAGTGCAGCAAGTATCAAAGTTCCTCTCATTGTTCATGTTGGCTGCGAACTTAGCCAACCCCCACCTGCAACAGCTTCATGCAGTGGGAGAGTTTGGTGGCAGTCACAATTTTTGTCCTCATGTTTGATGGGTTATCCTCTGTAGGAACCTTCTTGATCTCAATCTTACCACTCGAGATGATTTCCTCACAAAGTGATACTTTACATCCACATGCTTAGTTCTCTCATGATGTACTGGATTTTTGCTCAAATGTATTGCACTCTGACTGTCAGAATACACAACTGTCTTACCATGCAATTGTTGTATTTCGGCTAAGATACTCTGAAGCCAAATGGCTTCCTTGAACACATCAGTTATGGCTATGTATTCAGCTTCGGTAGTTGAGAGTGTAACTAACGGTTGCAGACTCGACTTCCAGCTAATGCAATTTCCACTAAGGGTGAAATTGTATGCTGTAGTTGACTTTCTTGAGTCTCTGTCACCTGCAAAATCAGAATCAACATACTCTACCAAGTCTAAAGCGTTAGATCTGTTAAAGCACAAACCATAATCAACAGTAGTATTTAAGTATCTTAATAACCATTGTAGAGCACTCCAGTGTGCTCCACCTGGATTAGACATAAACCTACTCAACAAAGATACAGCATATGACAAATCAGGTCTAGTACTAATCATGACATACATCACAAAACCTATAGCATTAGCATAAGGTACATTCTCCATTTTAATCATCTCAGACCTATTAGCAGGACTTTGTGATTTAGACAAAATGAAATGACTCGCAAGAGGCTGACTAACAGGCTTACAACCACTTACCCCAAATCTAGATGCTACATTTTGTAAATATAAGGACTGATGTATTTTAAGGCAATTTTTACTTATATCTCTATCAATGGTCATACCTAGGATTTTCTTTGCACTACCCAGGTCTTTCATGTCAAACTCACTATCCAACTGCTTCTTAAGAGTGTTAATAGCATTCATTGAATCAGAGGTTAGAAGCATGTCATCAACATACAATAACAAATATACATGACATTTATCCAGCATGCATGAAATAGAAGCAACTATCATATTTACTTCTTACAAACCCAATACTAAGCACAAAAGTATCAAATCTTTTATACCATTGCCTAGGTGACTGTTTAAGACCATATAAGGATTTATTAAACAGACAAAACATACTCAAGATGGTTTTTATCTATAAATCCTGAAGGCTGAGACATATAAATTTTCTATACTAATTCTCCATGTAGAAATGCAGTTTTCACATCCAATTGTTCTAATTCAAAATTATACTGCACTACTAGAGCTAACATCATTCTAATAGTTTTAAATTTAACTACAGGTGAGAAAATTTCATTATAGTCAACCCCTTCCTGTTGAGTAAATCCTTTTGTTACAAGTCTGACTTTAAACCTAACAGGGTCACTAGGCAGTAGTCCTTCCTTGACCTTAAACAACCACTTACACTCAACCAACTTCTGGTTTTTAGGTTTAGGAACTAAAGTCCAAGTCTGATTTTACCTAAGAGGACGACATCTTTTCTTTCATGGCCTCTTCCCATTCAAGTTTATGAATAGACTTTAATGCCTCTCCTAAGCTAGCAGGCTCTATTCCATTTATTGCATGACTTGATATTAATGCACAGAAATACAAATCATTGTTGAGTAATCATATCTGGTAGGAGGTCTTACATGCCTCCTACTTCTGTCTCTTGCTAGCTGGTAGTTGGCCAAAGTGTCTTGTGGCGTTTCATCATGCTGCTCAGTTTGATCCAATTGATCTACTGTGTCATCTTCACTTTGTTCTTGTATATCAGGCACTTCAGTTCTATTTTCTTCAGGGTCATTTCTTCTGGGTTGAGAGTCCTCAGATGTCTCTGAGCCTGGCCTGTCACCATCTTTATTAGTGGTCCTTGATGTGCCTGGCTCCACCTGCATCTGAGCTCTACCTGCAAGATCAAAATCTTCTAGATCCTTTTCTAAGGCACCTGCATTCTTGTTAGTAGATTTACATGGAAAATAAAGTTCATTGAATATAACATCCCGACTAACAATGATTTGGACTCCAGGCGACTCCATTTCCCATAACCTTTACCCTTTTGTCCCTTCTTGATATCCTAAGAAAACACACTTGATTGACCTCGGTTCAAGTTTACCTATAGACTGGTGAGCATAAGCTTCACAGACAAACACTCTAAGGTGGGAAAGCTTATGAATTCTACCAGACCAGATTTCTTCGGGGCTCTTAAACTGGACGAAACTATTTGGGCTAAGGTTAACTAAATGAGTAGCAGTATTGAGGGCCTTACCCCAAAAAGGCCTCGGAAGTTCGGAAGAAAATAAAAGACATCTGATATTTTCTAATAGGGTTCTATTCATTCTTTCCGCAACTCCATTTTGTTGAGGGGTGTGTCTCACAGTCCTATGTCTCAGGATACCCTCACTAATACAGTATTGATCAAACTCAGTATTACAAAATTCTAAGCCATTATCAGTTCTCAAGACTTTCACTTTGTTACTAGTTTGATTTTCTACTAAAACTTTTCATTCTTTAAATTTTACCAAAGTTTCATCCTTTGATTTTAGTAAGAATGTCCAAACCTTCCTACTGTAGTCATCAACAATAGAGAGAAAGTATTTCTTACCCCCATGTGTCTGGACCTTTGCTGGTCCCCATAGATCACAGTGTAGATACTCCAGGCTAGCTTTTGACAAGTGAATTCCAGTTGGGAAGCTCTGTCTGTGTTGTTTGCCCAACACACAGATCTCACAAAACTCTAGTGGCTTCAACTGGTCCTTTCCAAATTGTCCATGCTTGCTGAGTACTGTTGGAAAAAATTACCAAGCCCCAAGATCAACAAGAACAAGCAAAATATATAATACATGAATGAATTAATTGAAGTATGGCGGAATCATACTCACAATACTTGAAAATGGATGCTAAGATGATGCGAAATTCCTCCCTTGTGCAGAGTGAAGCTCTCGGCCAAGAAGAAAAGAGGGACTCCAAGTCGAGTTTGATCCTTCCAAGCTCAAGGATTAGTTTCCCATATCACCTATGTATGATCCCTTGAAGGTGCTAGCCTTTGTTGTGATTTTGAATGCACAACTTCTTCAAATCTTGCCACAAAATTGAAGAAATGGAGAGCCCAAAACTGCATGTAGTTTCGGCAATGTGAGAGAGAGGAGAGTTTAATGATTTTTGTTACAAAAAATCAATTTATATTTATGCCATAATATTTATTAAATTAATAATAAACTTATGAACAAATCATGCAATGGCTTAGAGTGTCAAACACTCAAACTCCATGCAAAACCATTGAGTGTATTGTACACTATCACCATGCAATGTATTAACAATTAAATAATGCATAAAATGACAGTTGTCATGTGGGCCCCACACAACCCAAATGAAAGTGGGCCCACGCGCACTCACGCGTTCGAGTTCGATATTTCCGAAATACCGAACTTTCATCGCGACGTTAATTAAATCGAATTTAATAAAAAATATTGCGCCTAGCGAAATTATTATTTACGTCGCTAACGAATTAATTCTAAATTAACTCGTTTGCCCGAATTAAAATCTAATTTTAATTTCGCTTCGAAATCGAATTTCGATTATTATATCGAATATAATATTTTTACGATTAATTCCAAATTAATCGTTCTCTCTCTATGTATAGTACTTTATCCAAGATAAAGTCTCTCCGTAATTAATCCAAGATTAATCAAGTTTGAATCATACGTCATTGGTGAATCTTCGGAAGCGACCCAAGAGATATCTGGATATGTTGGCAGTAAATACGGTCGTCAGATTATCCGAACACGTACGTACCAAGTACTACGTTTTTACCGATTTACAAGACAAGGTTAGCCTCTAGCAAAACGCCATGCCTACCCAATTCTCCAGAAATATTCTTATTGGAATATAAGATCTATAACAGGCGTAGTAGTATACCGTAGTATAGTGTATATCGAACCAGTATCGGATGATCACATGTAAGGCCTGGGGCTGGAGATGTGTCTGCCCCGTACGATACACATATCGGACATCAAGCAACCAGTCTCTTTGAATCGGATAATCCTGACCTATTCATATTATCCCGATGGTTGCAACCATTATAGAGTACTAGTTCTGTATCCCTCGCGATCATCATCTCCATATGTCTGAAGTGATACTTCCATCTTGACATCACACCCAATACACTACGATTCTCGATAAATCCAGAAGAGGTGTACACAGAACCCGTTAAAGCCCTGGACCCCCAACACTAAAATTTACCGATTGTCGTAAGTACTAGCGATGCAAGTCTCAGGTTAAGATCATATGCACCTACCCTGAAGCGGACTCCCATAGACACGCAGTTCAGTGGCGCGTTCACCTTTACCACTAAAAGGTGATTTAGGCATTTTGCCTAATAAACAAGATTCGCAGACGTCATATGAATTTGGATCAAATCCGTCCAAGTACCCACTCTTCGAAAGTGTGGATATGTGAGTCTTGTTGATGTGTCCTAGACGACAATGCCACAAATAAGTTTCTTCCTTTGGATTACTCATTTTGAGCCTTTTGTTTGTTATTTTACGTTTTGGAGATTTATTTATATTCAAAATATAAAGACCATATTTGCATCGGCAGTGCAAATTTCTGCATCATCTTTATATAAATAACACCTGGTGTTTTTTAAATACAAAAGTGTACCCATACTGGGTTAACAAAGATACAGAAATAATATCCTAGTTAAACTAGGAACAAAAAACAGTCATTTAGTTTAAGTACATGCCCCGAGGGCAGTTCCAAAACAAAAGTGCCTGCGGCCAAAACAGCAACAGAAGTTCCATTTCCAACTCGTAGATCTACCTCCCCGAAGCCAGTCTCCTGCTATCATGCAGATCCTGCACATCAGTACAAATATGAGAACCACAGCCAGAATCAAAAATCCAATTTTTATTAAGACTAGAAGTAGTCATATTTATCTCAATAACAAACATACCTGAGGCCGGTGCCTTGCCCGCCTGTATGTCCTCCTTGTGTCCCTTGTTCATGCGGCAGTCACGCTTCCAGTGACCTTTCTTGCCGCATTCAGGCAAACATCTTGAGACTTGTCCCTTGGCTTCCCAGAAGCCTTTGTTGACTTGGCCTTGCCTTTGTTTCTATGACTTTTCTTCTTACACCCCCAGTTGCCTTGAGCCCAGCTTTCGGCGTTTGAGATGTTGATGCAAAGTGCGCCTCGCGCTTGTTGCCTTTCAGAAGCTCTTTCTCTGACTCCTTGAGAATCGATAATAACTCTCCAAGAGTATCATCCGAATTCATCAATTTGTAGTTGATGACAATCTGTTTCCAAGTATCGGGTAGTGACTGTAGAAGTACATCTATAGACAGCTCAGCCTCCAAGACTATACCCATATTAGCCAATTGATCAATATCGACTATCATTTGAGTCCCATGGACCTCAACAGAACTACCATCAGTCATACGGGAGCGAAAGATTTTCTTCACTAACTCGTACCTCGCCATCCGCTTATTAGTGCGGTGAAGATCTTGCAATCTTGCCATCATATTATAAGGATCCAAGTCCCTATTCTGGCGGCGAAAGTGTTGAGTCATTGAAGCAAGCATGATCGACTGAGCCGTGTCACAATCATCACTGTGAGTTTTCCATAACTCCAGCTCAAGTGGCTCAGGCCAGAGAGGTTTTTGTATCGTATACAGTATCCTCTCCGCCCCAAGGACTATCCTCAGGTTCATTTCCCAGTCGGCGAAGTTGGTGTGCCCTTGAACACATTATCACCCATGATTATGTCACGGACATTTCCCTTGTTTGCCATCTTAACTACGATAATCTAATTATCTAGTTAACGATATGTGGGTACAGTCAAACTGTTACATAAAAAAATAACATTATATTAGTCCAACTAATGTGAAAATATTGACGAAATAAGTTGTGTAGAGCGTAAAGCTCTAAGTATCTGAACGATAATTGCAAATTCAATACTAGCCTCCCACTATTTTCTGCAAGTCTCTAACCCTCTGTTGAGTACTCGGGAAATCCAATTTCCTAGTGGGCTAGGATCCCGTTAAATAACACACAACCTTGACTTTGGCCAACAAATTGTATGATATTTAACTAGGTAGATCTCGAAGATCAATTGGATCCCATCCAATTCCTAAATCCGGTAGGTGGACATCTAAGTCCGAAACATATACATATGTCAATGCATCCAATACATTTTCCTAACCATTTCCTCTGAATCAACTAAGCCTTGGCTTTGGCACAACAAACCTAATGATTCCAGTTAAGCGGGACCCATTGACGAGGAAAGTTTCGTAATCAATGTCGATGGACAAGAAGTGATCTTGACTTTGGCCAACAAATCACAACTTGGACAGGACACCGATGTGGAACAAAACTCTCATGATTCAAACACATCCTCAATTGACAAAGGTCTTGACTTTGGCCAACAAACCAATGCCAATTTCGGATCTTGAGAAAGAATCATTCAACGGAAGGAAAATCGCTTAATATTGTTTGAGGGATTTTTCGCGTAATTGGCAACCAATTAATTTATCTTTGTTAGGTCTCATCATCATACACCCTTAAGCATGCTTCTAAAACATCATAAAGCGCGTAAAGTAAAGTAATAGCGATATACGGATGGATATGAACAACAACTTGTTCCTAGAACAAATCACTCCCTTTCCTCTCCCCGCTAGCACTATTCTACTCTTACCCAATTACATAATACAATAAGAGAAACCTCATTTACATTGAGGGGAATTAGGTGAGAAGATAATACAAAGAGACAATAAGAGAAAGGCTGGACACGCAGGTCCAATTTATAAATTCTAAATTTACAATAATTTCTAAAATTACCCTTCCCTTCTAATATCCATCTGATATACACTATTCATACATCACATCCACATTCATTCATTCAAGGCATGTTATACAACCAATCAAATCCAATTAATTAGTCTTTAATTAGGTGACAATACAATATTCAAACAATTGTTTGCATTTGCGCGAGTCCAACTCAATTTGAGAATAAATACTTATAGTATGAATTCACGAATTATATCGAACTACTCGTTAAATCCAATTTAAGTCGTATTCAATACTAATCCTATTATTTAATTCTAAATTAAATATTTACACTTTTATTGTGCTTTTATAACTTAGATTCCAAATCTAATACAATCGGGTCTCAAAGCCCAACTAACATCTAATGTCCGTTTAATTAAAGTCAGATGGGCTTTCAATTGATTTCTTTAGGCTTGGGTTTTGGTCAATGTATGGGTCAACCCAATACCAAGCCCAATAAGGAATCACCCTCATATGCCATAAAATCAATATCAAGCCCATAAGGCCCAATTAAACATAAAAGCCCTTTATTACATTTGGGCTTAAATGGTGTGATTTAGGCCAATTTTGGATCCTATCCAAATGGTCCAAATCTACTTGGCCCAACCAAGCCCATTATGTCCAAATATAATAGTTTTAGGCCCAATTCAAATTAAGCCATACTAACCAAATTTTAAAATTCCAAATTTTATAACTTAATTAATTAAAGTGTATTATCATGATTAATCCTTTAAATCAATATTCCCAAAATATCAAATTAATCCATTAATCATATTTTTTATCTTAAAATATGTCCAACATTATTTAATCAAAAAATCAAGTCCCTAATCATCCATCAAGCATTCGGCCAAGGTGATTAAAATGGTTCCGATTTCGTTTTCAATCCAATCGAGTTACAAATCATCATTCCATATTGTTTCAAGTCATCTAATGTCTTAAAATTAAAAAAATCTAGTCCATATGCTTGCATGTATTCGGCCAAGCCTCATTTGGGTTGGAAAAATTAATCCAATTTATTTTCCATGAAATTGATGATGTATAATCTAAATAACATACATCTAAGCATATTTAATCAAGCAAACTCATCAAATCATGCTTCATACAATTTTCCCCAAATAACATCCTAATAATATTTGCATGCTCTTTAAGCTCAATGATACCATTGTTGAAAAAATTACCAAGCCCCAAGATCAACAAGAACAAGCAAAATATATAAATACATGAATGAATTAATTGAAGTATGGCGGAATCATACTCACAATACTTGAAAATGGATGCTAAGATGATGCGAAATTCCTCCCTTGTGCAGTGAAGCTCTCGGCCAAGAAGAAAAGAGGGACTCCAAGTCGAGTTTGATCCTTCCAAGCTCAAGATTAGTTTCCCATATCACCTATGTATGATCCCTTGAAGGTGCTAGCCTTTGTTGTGATTTTGAATGCACAACTTCTTCAAATCTTGCCACAAAATTGAAGAAATGGAGAGCCCAAAACTGCATGTAGTTTCGGCAATGTGAGAGAGAGGAGAGTTTAATGATTTTTGTTACAAAAAATCAATTTATATTTATGCCATAATATTTATTAAATTAATAATAAACTTATGACACAAATCATGTAATGGCTTAGAGTGTCAAACACTCAAACTCCATGCAAAACCATTGAGTGTATTGTACACTATCACCATGCAATGTATTAACAATTAAATAATGCATAAAATGACATGTGTCATGTGGGCCCCACACAACCCAAATGAAAGTGGGCCACGCGCACTCACGCGTTCGGTTCGATATTTTCGAAATACCGAACTTTCGTCGCGACGTTAATTAAATCGAATTTAAATAAATAATTGCGCCTAGCGAAATTATTATTTACGTCGCTAACGAATTAATTCTAAATTAACTCGTTTGCCCGAATTAAAATCTAATTTTAATTTCGCGTCGAAATCGAATTTCGATTATTATATCGAATATAATATTTTTACGATTAATTCCAAATTAATCGTTCTCTCTCTATGTTAGTACTTTATCCAAGATAAAGTCTCTCCGTAATTAATCCAAGATTAATCGAGTTTGAATCATACGTCATTGGTGAATCTTCGGGAAGCGACCACAAGAGATCTCTGGATATGTTGGCAGTAAATACGGTCGTCAGATTATCCGAACACGTACGTACCAAGTACTACGTTTTTACCGATTTACAAGACAAGGTTAGCCTCTAGCAAAACGCCATGCATACCCAATTCTCCAGAAATATCTTATTGGAATATAAGATCTATAACAGACGTAGTATACCGTAGTATAGTGTATATCGAACCAGTATCAGATGATCACATGTAAGGCCTGGGGCTGGAGATGTGTGTCTGCCCCGTACGATACACATATCGGACATCAAGCAACCAGTCTCTTTGAATCGGATAATCCTGACATAGTCATATTATCCCGATGGTTGCAACCATTATAGAGTACTAGTTCTGTATCCCTCGCGATCATCATCTCCATATGTCTGAAGTGATACTTCCATCTTGAAATCACACCCAATACACTACGATTCTCGATAAATCCAGAAGAGGTGTACACAGAACCCTTAAAAAAGCCCTAGACCACCAAAACTAAAATTTACCGATTGTCGTAAGTACTAGCGATGCAAGTCTCAGGTTAAGATCATATGCACCTACCCTGAAGCGGACTCCCATAGACACGCAGACATACTACCAATGGGATTCCGCGGGGTCTATCCAGAGCGAAGCTGTTTTCCGTACCATCGGTAAAACACAACCTCCTACCGCACTTGCATAAGTATCCTATACTTAAATATATGAGAACTATGCCGTTGTGCCCTCACAACATGCACAAGTGCAGTACTAGTCTATTCCGCATTATCGATGTCCAATCTCGATAATACTACGACTAGGGATATTAATGATTAAACCTTTATGGATTGATACCGTCTCATATCATCACAATCTGGAACTAATCATAGGGACTTTTACCATTTATATCAAGTAAATAAATTACAAAACGGTAAAAGGCAATTTCATTACTACATAGTTAATTTTGTACAATAATACATATCATTTACAAAATAGTGACGCTATGGGTCATAACTGTCTAACAAGTACCTGCATGCCTTTCTGACCTATATGGCCAAGTCTCAAGTGCCAAATATTAATCATATCAACATTAGAAGTTAGAGCAGAAATGGGTTTTTCCGAGAATACATGTTGTCCATTTAGAACATACAGTCCATTTCTCTTTATACCAGTTAGGATTAGTTTCTTACCATTAGATATGTGCATATTTCATTTGTGAGCTTTATATGTAAAACCTAGTTCATATAGAGTTTCTAGTGATATCAAGTTTCGTTTTAAATCAGGTACATATCTAACATCAGTAAGGATCCTAATTTTTCCATCATGGAGCTTGAGCGTTATGTCCCCAACTCCATGTATTCTACATGTATTGTCATTACCCATATACACCGTCCCTTGGTCAGAATTTCTAAAGTTGACAAACCAGTCTCTATACGAACTCATGTGAAAGGAACACCCTGAGTCCAAAATCCATTCTCTGCTAATGTGATCACTAGACACGGTCAATGCCTCAGATAGGCAAATCGACTCTTTTTCGGCAGCCACAGTAGCGCTGCCTTCATTTTTCTGTTCCCTAATGAATTTATAGCAATTCATTTTAAGGTGTCCCATCTTCCCACAGTGATAGCACTTATTTCTACTGTCTTTATTCTTATCTTGTTTATTCATTTTCTTCCCTTTAGATTCTTGATTATTAGGTGGATGATTATTCGGCCCATTAAATTTCCTGTCATTTTTTCCTTTCACGAATAGGTTCGCTCCACCTCTCCTACTGGTTCTAAGTTCTAGCTCTCTAGCCCTTATCCCAGATATTACCAAGTCTAGCCTAGGTATAACTCATGTGTACTGCAGAGAGTTCTTTACGACACTATATTCTTCAGGTAGTGAATTTAATAGAATCATAGCTTCGCTAGAATCTCCTAAGGCTTGGTCAGTTCCCTTAAGGATTTGAGTCATTTTCGTGAATTCATCCAGGTTATCGTCTATGGATTTATTAGTGTCCATCTTGTAATTAAACAAATTTCCTTTCAAGAAAACTAAATTTGGTGCAGAAATAACAGAATAGAGAGATTCGAGTTTACCCTAGAGTTGAATGGCAATGTCCATTCCATCAATTTTTCTGATGACCGAGTCTCCAAGGTGAAGGAAAATTAGGTTGTAAGCTTCTTCCATAATTTCGGCTTTCACGTCATTTTCCATCTTTGGCCATTTTTATGGGTCGGGTTCCAACGCCAAGGCCACCTTGTGGTGCGACAGCAATAATCTCATTTTCTTTTTCCAAGTGGTGAAATCCCCCTTTCTGTCAACACGCCAATATCGAGTTTGATTGTCGACATTTCGATTTTCTATAACCCAGAAACTCGATTGACAACCCAAGGTCTTGATCACCCCAATCAGTGAGAACTAAGCCGTCGAGACTTACACTCGGCAAGCTGCACTTGGCAACACAGTGTCTTAAGCACCCAGACTTTCGATGCGGCAACACCTATATACCCAATCTTTTAATTTCGGCAACGCCTATACACCCAATCTTTCAACTCGGCAACACCTATACACCCAATCTTTCAACTCGGGCTAATCAAATTCTCTGAAACCCTAATTTCCTCAAAACAGTAATTCAAACCGACCTCCCCAACCGGAAGAGAAATCTTGTCCTTCAATTCAATTTCCTTCCAACCGTGCGCTCTGATACCACTTTAAGGAATTAACCCTATACAATTAACAGTTTCTGTTTTGATTTCAATCACTCGAATCCTTTAACAATCAACCAAGAATTCAGCAAACACATTCACACAAATGCAAACACGATTTTTCCGTGGTTCGCCTGAAAAGATTCAGACTACATCCACGTTGAACTCCAAGAACTCGGATCTCACTGCACTAAAGATATAAGAAGTGTACAAGACTCTTCATCCACTCTTTCACTACAATTTTTCCCCCAATCAAGCCCCAACAATGAACCCTAGAACCCTACTCAATTTCCCAAAATCCCAGTTACAGTCACCGAGCATTCAATACAAAGAAACCGAGACATGCACTCACTGGAAAGAAATCGATGAGCGAAGCAGATGATACGCCATGGTTCTAGTCTGTTAATCGTTCTTGGCAAAGACAGCAGCGAAGGAAAAATTACTAGGCCGAAGACCAGAACCCAGAGAAAGAAGAAGAATTGGCCGAAGAAGTAGAAAGCCAAATCGTCACCATTCACAGCCCTAGACAGAAAACTGTATATAAAGAGCAAGAGTCAAGGCAACGGTAGAGATTAAAAAATGACCCAAACTTATCCAAATCAGTCACGTGGCTTCACACGTTTTACATTTTCTTTTCATCATTTCATGGCAAATTACTTTAGAAACCATGAGAGATTGATTCAAACTTTGGGTCTTGGCGCATGCCAAGATTTTGTTACGTGGCCGTATCATTATTTTGGCAAATAGACAACATAAACACCTCAAATTTATTGTATGTATTCAAATTACCTTTATTATGTTATTGTCAACATATTGAAGATTAAATATTGATTAACCAATCGCGGATTATTTTTTTTATGATTCAATCCGACTGATTTTAATCTAATATTTAGCCAATTTTCAAATTTTCAAAAATCATTCAATTTCTAATTTTAATTCTTTTATATTTTCTTTTAAATTTTGATTAATGATTGCGTGCGATGAAAAGAAAAAGTGATATTATTTTTAATTTATTATATTTTCTTAAATAATAATGGATTTTATATTTGAATCAAAATGATCATTATTAATTGTTGACGGCTGATTTTAGTTTCAGGGGCAATAAGGGCTCTTCGCTCCCGAGTCAATCTTCCTGCAACTGTGAATTTATTTTTGTTATGGGAAACCAAAAGAAAATTTGTCAAAAGATAGATGAACACACCAATCAACAAAGGGATTTAACGTGGTTCGGCGGATCAGATCCAACCTACATCCACGGGCACAAAACAGATGATATTCTATTACTGAAATACTTTGTTACTTGTTTACAGGTCTAATAAATTATTCTCTCTCTCTCTTTTTCAAGTATGCTCTCCCCTCCCATTTATACTAGCAAAGAGGCGGTTTCCCTTTCCCACAAGACTTTTTGGCCGAAACTACCTTCGCATTCATCTAAATTCTATAAGAACACTGACTTATCATCTTATCCCATAAAAATAGGATGATTTATCTTATCCCGTAAAAATAGGATGACTTATCACCTGGAACATATCTTGTCATCTGCTCGGTCTTCAAGAGGTCTGTCACAATGGTCCTCTGAACTGAGAATACTGCCACCGATCTGATAATGACCGGTCATCTGAGCTTAAGTGGTCGGTCACCGATCATAAAGTGATCGGTCCCTTACCGTTGGTGCATGCAACATCGAATGGTCGAGTCGGCATTAATGGTCTCGATCAAAAAGGGAGTTACCCTTTTACCCATGTCGTGCTGCTTAAATATCATAGTGCTTGAAAATACCATCAACATTAATATTGATTTAATGATTTTACTAAAAGCTTTTACATTGTTTTAGTATTTTTTTTTATCATAAATGAATAATTTTTAATGGTTTTTTTTTTTAAAAAAAAATAAATTTGAATTTTTTTTATTCTGAATCATATCAAATGTCACTTATCATTCATGATTAATTTCTAATTAAACTCTTAACTATTTCCGTTTAATAGAAAATCGATCAAATCACTCTTAGAACAAGTGCCAATCGTACAACATACATATTAATGTTATATTTCACTCTTGGCTTGGCAGTAAGACTGGAGTGTTATAACAGTTCATTTCTGCCTGAAGCACAACAAAATTTTCTTCACCCTACTCAGATGATTCTTCATCCCGGGATTGGCTTGCGTCTCCGAATAAAGTAACAAGGTAAATCAAAACCTGCACATGTGAAAACACAAATTGTAAAAATGGCAGGAAGAACGATGCATATATATAACTAGCATGTACCCTACATTGCATGAAAGAATTTCTAAAACTTATCCCCTCAGAATATGGCTTGCCTAATAATCGTAAAAGTGATCTTGAAGCATCTAGATGGCGAAAACTTGTAGATCAGCTTCCATTCTGATGTGTATTAAGATATGCTTCCAACTGCTTCGTAGCTGCCAATATGAGACCTGAAATTGCAATGTCATATTGTTGAAAAAATTGGTTTAAACATTCATTAAACATAACATAGAAATAAATAGATTTGGCTTGTATGTATATAAAAAATGCAACAAGCACAATGCCTCTCCATAGTTTCAAGAGGTTGGTAGTACTCTATGCAGAAGCATATGATGACCTAGACCACGGGTCATCATAATGTTCTCTTTTGCAAGCTATCAGTAACAAAATTTGTGCTTAAGACTACTCTTTTGATTGAAAGGAAAGGCAAGAAAATGTTCCAACTTCCAAGTTGTTAAAAACAGAGACATGTCCCTGTCAAGTCTTCCTTCCAACACCATCCATGTTATGCTTACACAGTTAGAGTTGGGGTCCTAACTGTTGTAACACATGACGTGGAATTATTACAAACTGCCATGTATTAAGTGGTTAGTTATCATCTCGTTCGCATCAGTTGGAATAAAAATTTTGTATCCCAACTTTGTAAGTGTAGCATTACTATTTTTCTGAAATTAAAAGGATCGCAATATTCCCTCTGGAAAATGGAGGTGGCCTTACATTCAACATTAGATATAACTCAAATTTATTTTAATGTCATTGGATCTTCATGAAAGATGGATAATAGCATATATAAGACTCAGCTGTTGACTAACAAATACCTAAAAACAGAGCTGACGGCCTCCCAGGTCGTGATTTAAACTCTGGATGGAACTGTACTCCGACATAGAATGGATGATTTGGAAGCTCCAATATCTGCAGAAACAGAATGAAAGAAACAACTTCACATTAAATTAACTTAGTTGTGTCATACTTTCACTCTCCAACAAACCTTAATACCCCTCGATCCATGTGAGAAATGGATTGGCCAAACCCTACTGTGCAAAAACCATTATCTAAGTTGTGCAATTGTAACTGATACATTATTTTTAACGGGTTTCAAATATTTTTGATCATACACCCAGCTTATTATCATAACTGAGAAAACTCACCTCCATCCTTTTTCCAGTTTCATCCTTCCCAACAAATTTTAGGCCAGCTTCTTCTAGAATGCCAATTACCTCTGGGTTCACCTGCAGTAAGTAATGATTAAAGTATCGTACAATCACCGCTGGAAACTAGGCCTGCCGAACATTTTTCCCCCATTGAATCAAGTTTTACAACTGACCTCATATCTGTGTCGATGTCGTTCATCCACATACTCAGCATTACGATACCTACAAACAAGAGATATTGTAGTGAACATGCACAACAGTAACTGCAAACATCAAATATCCTTATTTGGGCAAGCAGCCCATTGGATTCTAACCCCAGCAGCAGAAACCTCAAATGTACCAATTGGCTGCAAGTTGCTGGTGGAAAAGGCAGCACAAAATGAAGGACAATACTAACAGACCATATGAACCACCATCTGGTATTATTAAAGAAATCACCCTAGGGTCCACCGATATGACACAAGCATCCTTTGTTGTAGACATATCACAACAATGAAGCTAAATGAACTGTTAAGTTGTATGTTGCAGCAATAGATATCTTGATGTTCTTTGTAAAATTGAAAAATAGATTAAGCACGTACAATTTTGAGGTGACACAATCAGGGGTCTGAAATAATGTTTTTCGAGAACCTAGTCTCATTGTACTTCCCATATGTGTTCTTGAACCCTGCGCGTGGATAAAAAATGATTGATAGCATACTTGGTAGATGCAATGTATCACAGTAACTGAGGAAATACAGGATTCGATGCAACCAACAAAAATTATACCTCGGGCATGAAAATTACTACAGGATTTGGTGTATCAGCATCAAACTCATTGCTGTTTGCCCTTTCTAAACCTAGAACCTAAATGGAGAAATTAGAGGTAATCAGAGTATGGTACTACATCATCTAAAAGAGGAACAGTCTATTGGAAGAGAAGTCACCCACAGATCTAGCAAACTCAATCACAGAAATCTGCATGCCCAAGCAAATCCCAAGGTAAGGAATATTATTCTCTCTAGCATAATTTGCAGCCAAAATCATTCCTCTCACACCACGATCTCCAAACCCACCAGGAACTAAGACACATTCAGCATTCTGCAAATGGAGATTTAACCAAAAGTAGTTTAAAGTCTAGAAATACATTCAAAGAAATGATGAAATATAAGATTTACTTGTTACCAAAAAAAATCTAGTGCTGGCATGTGAGGAAAGTCGTGCTATTATCAGCATTACAAATTTTTGGATTCTGATGCGAAGAAGAGTGTGTTTTAGTTAAACAATGTGGTTGGAGTGTTGATCAATAAATAGATTATTACAGTGATACTTACCCTCAAAGTCTCCCATGCAGCAGCATGAGCTTCAGGTGTCTGCAGCAAAAAGATGAAACAAATACATAAGGAAAAAATTTCAGGAATACATAAGAAAAAGCAACGGAAATGAAACTAGGAAGGGTTCTGCACCAGATTTGCGGTATCATCTTCAAGGTCAGAAGCAGCAACCCAATCAATTGATGGTTTGAAAGAACAAGCAATGCAGGCATGAAGAAGGGCCTGCACCACAGAAGAATGGGAAAAGTTCCTGTAATAGATTATATTTTGAATAAACAAACCAGACCATTCTTATGCGCTTTACAGAAATTCACTCTAAGTAACAAACATCTAGTCATTAGAAATTGATCACTACCACGGGACAAAGTGTCATTCAGTCCAATATAATCTAAAATAATATACACAACAATCATTGGGAAACCCAAAGACTTGAGCTATTAGGCTGAGATCACTTGTACAAGTAGTCTTCTCAGCAGTACCCGTGTCTAACAACAACAAACCAGGTACTAGTCAAAACTGAGGCATGCATGCATTAATCCGGTCAAAACCAAAAACATCCAATTCTGAAACTTCATCATAAGCATGTCATTCTACGAAGAACTAGATTAATACTAAAAATGGGACAGAGGTTATATGAAACAGCATCTTGTGTCCATCAGCATTCCTTTATAAAGTTTTCTTGATTGGTAACTGACAGATAAATATACATGCTTTCTCTAAACTACTAAATGCTCTATTCAGTCCTACCAATATAGTCTAAAATAATATACACAACAATCATTGGGAAACCCAAAGACTTGAGCTATTAGGCTGAGATCACTTGTACAAGTAGTCTTCTCAATTCGTACATGATAAGTGTGGTTTATACCCACTTATTCATGCATTCGCAGCTTACTATTTTGTTAGTTTCCATATCATTTAATGTTTGTTTTATGTTTTAATTGTAGGAGCATTAATACATGAGGAAATGGACCAATTCGATGTGTTTTGAGACTTTGCGGAGGCATCGAACAGCACGGGAGCAACAGGAAACAGCGCGTGAGCACCAGTGGAAAAAACGCACTGGCACCGCAGCGCCTCACGAGCTCCATAGTAAAAACCAAGGGTTAGGCGCCGCGGCGCCCAAGCGCTGCGGGACACACGCACCGGAAACAGAAAATTAGGGTTTTTAACATGTATTATGACCCCAAGGCTCTATTATAAATTCATTAGTTCGTCCAAAACTCAAGGAGGAGACTAATACACAACACAAAACACCAAAATACATATTTTAGAGAGATCCAAGGAGGAGGATTGAAGAGCGACAAGAGGAGACGAAGGCGATGACGTCCGAAGAGGAAGAGATTCAATTCGGGTTTTATTTTCTTGTTTCTTTCTTAGAACTCTAATGATTTCCATTAGATTCGTGACCTTGTTGTCATTGTTTTTATCTATTGTCATGAACTAAACTCCTTAATTTTTGAGAATGATGTAACTGATGCTTGAACCTTTGTTTTAAATGTCGATTTTGTTATGAAGTTTTATTAAGTTTATTTGTATTCTTTTGAGTTTAATACTTTGTGTTTGCTGGCCACAAATATGATGATATATGTTTAGAATCTATCATTCGAGAGAGGGGATTTTGAATAGATCTATAGAATATAACTTATGAGTTTTATAGAGTTCGAGAGAATATATAAGTTCCTTTGAAGTCGTTAATATAGAATCACAAAGCGAAATGAGTTGTTAACTACTAGATTTTTATAGAGATATCGAAGTCTATAGTTGCTGATAGAGAGTGGATATTTTCGGAGTCTTGACTTATAAACAATATAACTTAACAAGAATTAATTGGCATGAGAGGCGACAGCTAGGTGAAATCAGGATCTAGAATCTCTATCGTATTAGTTCCTCCTATCTAAATATTTTTATAGTTTATTTATTTAAATTGTTAATTATCGTCTAAATAAAGTTAGGATTATCAATTGTAGTATTTAGTGCGAATTAACTCAATCCCTGTGGGTTCGACACTCTAAACTCATTTATACTAAAACTTGACACCGTACACTTGCGGTACGATGTAAAATATCACAACAAGTTTTTGGCGCCGTTGCCGGGGATTGTTTGTTTAATTCACATTAATACTATTACCAAGTAATCTTAGCTTTAATTTAGATTTTTATCTTTTATTTTTAGTTTATATTTATTTTATTTTGTTTTTATTTTATTTATTGATTTTTCCTTTTTCTTTTGGTGCTTCAGTGAATGCGAAAATCCACAAGTCTCGACTCGCTCCTGTTTGATCCTGAAATAGAAAGAACAGCGAGGAGACTGTTTGATCCTGAAATAGAAAGAACAGCGAGGAGACTAAGGAAAGAAAGGAAAATTGAACAAGAAGCAATGGCAGCTGAAAACAGAGAGATCAACCCACGTCAGGTGGCAATCAGAGATCACTTCAAGCCGGTCATTGATGATACCTATTCTGGGATTGCCCATCAACCAATCAACGCCAACAATTTTGAGCTAAAACCTGCATTGATCAATATGGTACAAAAAAATCAGTTTGGGGGTTCAGCTGTAGAGGATCCCAACTTGCACTTAAGGATGTTCCTGGAGATCGCAGATACCATAAAGATAAATGGCGTGAGTAAAGAGGCTATCAGGCTAAGCTTATTCTCATTCTCTTTACGGGATAAACCGTGGGATTGGCTTCAATCAATACAGACGGGGAGTATCATGACATGGCAGGATATGGCCACGAAATTTCTTGAGAGGTTCTTTCCACCAGCTAAATCAGCTCAGCTAAGGGCAGAAATTAGTATATTTAAGCAGATGGAAACTGAGACTCTATATGAAGCATGAGAGCGCTTTAAGGATCTACTACGAAGATGCCCACAACATGATTATGCAGATTGGGTCCAGATTCAATTGTTCTATAATGGGCTGAATGGTTCGAATAGGATTGTGGTTGATGCAGCAGCTGGAGGAGCTTTATTCAAGAAATCAGCTGAGGACGCCTACAATCTGTTAGAAGAAATGGCCATTAACCATTTTCAATGGCCAAGTGAACGCGCTACGGTGACCAAAGTGGCTGGAATATATGAAGTGGACCCTATTGTGGCACTTACCAGTGTTCTAAAATGCGTTGGGCGCTAGTCGGGCGGCGACCCAGCGCCTAGCGTCTAGAGCTCCTAGTCGGGGCCTAGACGTGGCCTAGACGGTTAATCGGAAATTGAGAATTTCTATAATTAGGTTTAAGATTTGGTATGATTTGGAGAAATTAATCATAGATAAATGTTATTTGAGTAATGGCTAATATTTATAAATGGTCAATTTGATGAGAAACTAACAAAAATAGAAAAAAAATTAGAATTTTGAAATTAGGATTTATGCTCTAGATTGAGTTTTTTTCAAATTGATGTGTTAGAGAGTTAATTTTATAAAATTAAGGTTAGGGTTAGGATTGGGGTGTGAAATTCGGCCGGAAAAAGTAATTAATTTCAAATTCTACGACGGTCAACCGCCGTTGACCGATGAATTTGCGACGAGCGCCTGGCCCCAACGATTTGGGGCCAGGCGTGGCGGCCATAGGCCGCTGAACCTATACACGCCGCCTAAGCGCGCCTAAGCGGGGCGTTTTAGAACACTGGCACTTACAGCTCAGATTTCCACCTTATCTACTCAAGTAGCAGCCCTGACAAATCCACGAGCACAAGCATCTATTGAATCAACGGCGACTGCAAATATGCTGTTACTGGAAGGAAACCCGAACGTCGAGCAAGTCCAATTTGTGAACAATCGGAACTTCAACAGCTATAGAGGCAATCATGTGCCTAACCGTTATCATTCAAACCTGTCATATGCTAACACAGAAAATACCTTGCAACCTTCATTGGGATTTGACTATCAAAGAGCTGAGCAGAAATCTTCCTTGGAAGATTTCATGAGCACGTTTGTTGCTAATACTTCAGCAAGGTTTGAGAAGAATGAAGCAAGATTGAACAATATTGACACACATGGAAAATATCGGGGCAACAATGAAGTCCTTAGAAACACAGATGGGGCAGATTACGTCCTCCATGACCAAGCAGCAGTAAGGGGTATTTGGATAAACTGCCACAATCGCCAAGCTATCTTTTTCATGTCAAAGCAGCCAGTGGATACAAAAGAAGAAGCTACCATGACCACCATTTGGGTGGTTGCGTCTGGTTGAAGACGTTAAACTTAGCGCTAGCGGGGAGGCAACCCTTGCATTTATTTATTTTTATTTTATTTATTTATTTTTATTTTTTATTGTGTGCTATTGTTTATTTATTCGTTTGCATGTTATTTATGCAGGTAGCACGAGACACACAAAGCCCGCACAACCAAATTCTGACCAGCAGGAGTCTGATCAACTCTATGCACGGTAGTGTTGTTCCTTAATCTGGTTTCTTTATATTTATCTTTCATTGAGGACAATGCAAGTTTTAAGTTTGAGGGTGTGTGTATGTATTCCTGCTATATATAAAAAAAAAATTAATTATTTTTATTTTTATGTCTTTGACAATAAAGCATAAGTCTAATGATAAATTTTGATTGCTTTTGATGAAATTTTAGAAACGATAAGTCTCAATTGATTTTTATCTGATGCATTGAGTAGATGATCTAGGTTAGACTCGTAAGCACTTAATAATAGGTTTTTAGCAGTGGGAATCTAAGCAGTTGACAAAGTGACTAGTTGAAGAAATTGTTTGCCGATGAATGACCGTTTGCTTAGATATCTATCTCAATATGCAAGTATTATGATTTATGGTATGATAAGAAAAAGAAAATGAAAAAGAAAAAGAAGTAAACCACCTATAACCGATAAACGTGAAGCTACTCATGGGTGAGTGTTAGGACCATCATGAGGAGAAATGCTACCTTAAAGGGTAGGTGTGTTGAAAAAAAATGAAAAGAAGTAAAAAAAAAAAAACAGAAAAGGAAGAAAATAAAATCCTACCATACTAAGCAAAGAAAGGCAAATTCAGAGTACTAATGAGATATCTAGGTTGGTTTGACTCATCGGATCTCAATTTTTGAGACGAAATCATCGAGTTAGCTTACTTTGGAGTCGAGCTGTGAATGAACCTATACACACACACATTGTGAGTCTGGCTTAGATAATTTATTCAAGAACTTAGATTTGAGTCGCAGTTGAGTACTTTGAAGGTTTTCTGATTTCATTGATAAGCATTTTTTGAGGACAACAATATGCATAACTATCAGAATTATTTTAATTATTTTCAAATATTTTTGCATGATTGTGTGTGAATGACGTTTGTGGGTGTCGTCGCTGTAAGCCCTCACGAGACTATAACTCGTCCACTAGGGTCGCCTAGGGGTTTAAAGGCTTGTTGCATACGCTAAATGCAATCGTGATCCATACGAAAATGGCTTAGTTAATTTAGTAATTTTTATTTGTTAATTTGAATTTAGTTTTTATTTTTGTCTTTTGCTCGGGACTAGCAAAACCTTAAGTTTGGGGGTGTTTGATAAGTGTGGTTTATACCCACTTATTCCTGCATTCGCAGCTTAATATTTTGTTAGTTTCCAAATCATTTAATTTTTTTTTAGTTTGTTTTATGTTTTAATTGTAGGAGCATTAATACATGAGGAAATGGACCAATTCGATGTGTTTTGAGACTTTGCGGAGGCATCAGACAGCGCGGGAGCAACAGAAAACAGCGCGTGAGCACCAGTGGAAAAAACGCACTGGCGCTGCGGCGCCTCACGAGCTCCATAGTAAAAACCGAGGGTTAGGCGCCGCGGCGCCCAAGCGCCGCAGCGCTGCGGGACACGCGCACCAGAAACAGAAATTTAGGGTTTTTAACATGTATTATGACCCCAAGGCTCTATTATAAATTCATTAGTTCGTCCAAAACTCAAGGAGGAGGCTAATACACAGCACAAAACACCAAAATACATATGTTAGAGAGATCCAAGGAGGAGGATTGAAGAGCGACAAGAGGAGACGAAGGCGGTGACGTCCGAAGAGGAAGAGATTCAATTCGGGTTTTATCTTCTTGTTTCTTTCTTAGAACTCTAATGATTTCCATTAGATTCATGACCTTGTTGTCATTGTTTTTATCTATTGTCATGAACTAAACTCCGTAATTTTGGAGAATGATGTAACTGATGCTTGAACCTTTGTTTTAATTGTCGATTTTGTTATGAAATTTTATTAAGTTTATTTGTATTCTTTTGAGTTTAATGCTTTGTGTTTGCTGGCCACAAATAAGATGATATATGTTTAGAATCTATCACTCGAGAGAGGAGATTTTGAATAGATCTATAGAATATAACTTATGAGTTTTATAGAGTTCGAGAGAATATATAAGTTCATTTGAAGTCGTTAATATAGAATCACAAAGCGTAATGAGTTGTTAACTACTAGATTTTTATAGAGATATCGAAGTCTATAGTTGATGATATTTTCACTTATGCTCGAGAGAGGGAGTGGATATTTTCGGAATCTTGACTTATAAACAATATAACTGAACAAGAATTAATTGGCATGAGAGGCGACGGCTAGGTGAAATCATAATCTAGAATCTCTATCGTATTAGTTCCTCCTATCTAAATATTTTTATATTTTATTTATTTAATTAAATCTTTGTTAATTATCGTCTAAATAAAGTTAGGATTATCAATTGTAGTATTTAGTGCGAATTAACTCAATCCCTGTGGGTTCGACACTCTAAACTCATTTATACTAAAACTTGACATCGTACACTTGCGGTATGATATAAAATATCACAACAGTACACTTCAGCAGTACGGGTGTCTAACAACAACAAACCAGGTACTAGTCAAAACTGAGGCATGCATGCATTAATCCGGTCAAAACCAAAAACATCCAATTCTGAAACTTCATCATAAGCATGTCATTCTACAAAGAACTAGATTGATACTAAAAATGGGACAGAGGTTATATGAAACAGCATCTTGTGTCCATCAACATTCCTTTATAAAGTTTTCTTGATTGGCAACTGACAGATAAATATACATGCTTTCTCTATACTACTAAAGGCTCTATATGTTATATTTCTAATCTTCTTTGTTAAAGTAAAGGTAAAAGCAGGAACCGCACCTTCACAACAGAAAGATAAGAGTCTGTTAGGCCAACGTATTTCCCAACCATTGCAATCCTCACCTGCCATATCAGCATGTTCTTGTCCAAATAACGAGAATAATAGTTGACAGTGCAAAACAAGCTAATGATAACAATTATAGCAGAATTGGTACGTTTTGCTTCATGAAAGAAAAATCAGTTAAGGTTATCAGGAGTTTTACTAACAGAATTTGTGAGATTATCATAAGTCTCAGCCATTTTTGTCCAAGTTTGCAAATCTGGAGGGGTAGCTATGCTGCACAAAATATTGTAATCATTAATTTTGTTTTATTTTATTTGATTACTTAATCAGTTAGTTAACAAAACAACCATACTGCCTCCAGCATCTTGTTTCAAAAACATGCATTCCTCTATCTTGTCAATCATGTTCAAGTAGCAGCAATCTTAATCAGTTAATTAAAAAAACAACCATGCTGCCTCCAGCATCTTGTTTCAAAGAAATGCATTCCTCTATCTTGTCAATCATGTTCAAGTAGCAGCAATCTTAACATGGTAACTAACTGTAGATATAATCAAATCACCAACCTAAGGTCATGAGTTACTCTGGAAAAGAAGAAAAACTGATATCTAATATAAGTAGAAAGTAGTAATCCTGCAGAAGAAGCTGAAAGAAACACTGACCTCAGTAGATTTAGCTGTTTTAGAATCGAATGATGAGCATTTTGGTTCTGAAACAGGTATGCACATCAAAGAACATTATATAATTGTGAATATAATGAATGAATTTTTTTTTTTTTTTAAAAAAAAAATCAGAAGGAATCATAAACTGTTAGTAAACCCACTCGAAGTAAGAGAGGAACGTGCCAAAGGTTTGGAACATCGTGGATATTGAGAATATTAGCAATCTGAGAGAAACCATAGAGAGATATAAGATGGCCAACCAACTAGATGGAGTTCATTAAAGAAGATCAAAAAAGCAAACTTCTCCAACAATTTACCGGAACATGGCAGAATTGCGAAAGTTTCTCCTTTGTATTTTCCAACAGAGGCTGCAATAGAATTTTTTTTAAAAAAAAGAAAGTTGTAATTACAGAAAAGATAAATCAATGACACAGTCATTAAAAAAAAATTTCAACATGCGGAAATATCATGTCATATGAGGATCACACGAAACAGTCCTGTCCAACTTACAACCACAATCCGGCAAATTGATGAAAAGATCTAAAAGATCCCACCAAATTTTTACCATCCGTTAACACTTTGCATGCATGCATGCAGGTGAGGTAGCAGGCAGCAGGCAGCAAAAAAGATATACCTGAGCAGAACGGCACGCCAAAAGATGTGGTATCAAGCCTAATGCTCTCAACTCCCGGACACTGTGTTGTGTAGGCTTAGTTTTCTGAAAGCGACAAGAAAGAGAGATTTAAGACCATGAAGCAAAAGAGCAAGTAAGATGTAGAAAAATAAATACCTCATGTCTTGTATAAGGTTCAGACAAAAACTATGGATTATTACCTGCTCTCCAACAACGCCCAGCACAGGTATCAGGCTCACATGAATGAGGCAAAAGTTATCTTGACCTTGAGGAAGGAATATAATATTAAAGTAAGAAAATACTTCATATCCAATAGTAATTTATAACCCAGGTGCATATGCCAAGCACATTATTTAATTAAAGAAAATATTTCCGAGTTTCCATAAGATTGGATACAAAAAAAAAATCCACACTTCCCATGTATTCGACAAGTGAACTACCCAGCATAGCATCATGCATATAGAACAACATAACTGCATAAATAATTCAATCAAACTGAAACACTGAAATGTACCATGATGCTAACAATTAGTCAGGCCAGCATTTAGAAAAGCACTAGATAAGAGAACCCAAATATGTATATGATACTAATTAGATGTCCATAGAACTCGACATTATGGCATCATAAGTGAAACCTTACCAACTGAAAATAACAACTGCCGCAAAGCCTCTATGAATGGCATTGATTCAATGTCACCTAACGAAATATCAATGTTAATCAAACAACTTATCAGGAATTCTCCATGCACCAAAAGTATATCTTTGTATCAGATAGCTCTTACCAACTGTCCCCCCCAACTCTATCACACAAACATCAGCTGGGCCCTCTTTCCCATCCACCGGAATAACAGCCACAGACTCAATCCAATTCTTAATAGCATCAGTGATGTGCGGAACCACCTACACTCCACCCAGAAGTGGCAAAAGCTAAAGTCACCAGTATTCTCTTTATTACACAAACCAAATAAAGCATCATTTTGTGAATACAAAGCATTACCTGAACAGTCTTTCCAAGATAATCACCTTTCCGCTCCTTCTCAAGGACAGACTGATCAAAAAGGAACCGAAACCGAATGATCATATTATAGAAACTCATATACAACTCAAAAATGAAAATTTTACATAAAAAATAAATTCAAATCACCTGATATATCTTTCCAGTGGTGATGTTGTTGTTTTTCGTAAGTGTTACATCGAGGAATCGTTCGTAGTTACCCAAATCCAAATCCACCTTTAAGAAATAATACCAAATAATAAACCAGTGAATAAATACATCAATTGATGTCACATTTACCTCACAAAATCATCATGTGTATAAGATTTTACACTATCACTCAAATTCAATATGATTAGAACTTTATATGTAGAGAGAGAAAAAGAATAAACCTCTCCGCCATCGTCAAGAACAAAAACCTCCCCATGTTCAAAAGGAGACATGGTTCCAGCATCTGTGTTCAAGTAAGGATCTGCACATGAGTTGAGTTACAGAAAAAAAAGAATTAAAAATAAGAAAAATGACATAAACAAATATCAAATTCCAATAAAATATGTACATTAATTAGCACAATAAAGACAATAGAGGATAAAATGAGACCAATTTTAATGGAGGTGACACGAAGGCCACAGGCTTTGAGGACGACCCCTAAGCTGCTGGCTGTGACGCCTTTGCCAAGCCCACTCACAACGCCACCAGTAACCAACACGTACTTCATTTTCTCAAATCTCCTTTTTTGATTTTTATGTCTATTTATTGTTCTGGTCCTTTTTGTAGGCGAAGTGTTTGTGTTCTGGTCCTATTTATTTTTAATGTCGGTCGAACCAGTTTGACGACCCCGTCTCCGTGCAGTTGACGACGCCGACTTAGTAACCAATTATATGTTGCCACGCCAAACGCAAAAAAGTTTCTTTCATTTTTGGTTCTTTTTTGTTGTTAGGTCAAGGGGCAACAAAGTCTTTTCCATCTTTCTTTCTTATAACAACAATTGACTTCTTTTTGGACTTACAAGGGCATAAACGACCACTTGCAATTAGTCTTTTGTAGTTAAGGCTATGTTTAGACCGAGGAAAGGGTAGACCCGGCCACGGTTCCGGTTCCGGAATCGGAACCGTAAAGGATCGATTCGGTTAGGGTTCGACCTCCAACCGAACGGTTCCAGCGGTTCCAAGGGTTCCTGTTGGAACCGTAAGGTTCCAACAGAATCCTACCCCAACGGTATGGTAGGGTTAATTATTTTAAATTTAATTATTTTAAATTATTTTCGATTTTTTTATATAATTAAAAAAAATTCGAACCGGAACCGACCGGTTCGGTTTATAGTTCCGGTTCCACTTAAGTGTGGAACCGGGAACCGGCCGGTTCGGTCCTCGAATCGAAACTGAATCGCCGGCCAGGTCTAGGAAAGGGTATGGAATGAAAGTGAATCAACTTTAAAATATTTAAAATTTATTATTTATTATTTATGTTAATGAAAGGGAGTGTAAGGGGACGGTAAAGGGTAACAAAAAGATATATTAAGTCATTAAAAATTAGCTGTACAAATTTGAGAGATTGTGATGAAACGTAACTTTTAAAAAATAATATTGCATGTGAAGATAGATTTACCTTGTAAAGAAAATAATATTAATTTTTTTTTTTTACTTTTAAAATCTAAAATTGTATAATTACCTTCAAAATTTATATAATTACATTTCATTATTATTTATTTACTAAATAATATTTTTGAATGTTATATTATAAACCTCTTTCTTCCCAAATAATATTATAATATGTTAGTCTTCATTTTATTTTGTTCTGTTCCACTGGTTACATCCCACTATAAATATCTATCAATCTAAACATAGTCTAAGGGTTTTGCAATGAGTATTTTATAAATAGATATTGATAATTATTATATAAGAATTGATAAATAATTGAATTTTAATCATTAATTATATATATACACACGTGAAAATAGAAATCAGTTAAGGTGAGCAAATGGGCTGAATTTTGAAAAGGTCTCCATAATTTTAAGCTAGTTTATTTAATCTTGGATTTAGTAAAATACAATAAAAAAATCAATTCAAAAATTAAGAAATTAGGTTTTTATAAAATCTTGAAAATATTAATAAATAACACTCGAACCATTTACCTGTTGGAAATGGTGATCGATCACCATTCACTTTTTGTATGAATATTTATTATTTATGCAATGTAATATTTGGTGGGTTTTCTAGGTCAAACCAAGATCAAATTAAGCAAATGAAATGTGTGAATACGCAAAGTAAGATGGCGTGGCGGAAATACTCATTTTGATCGGATATAGGATGCGTCAAAAACAAAAAATTGTTCCTTGAAGTTTCGGCCAAGCTCCTCATTTGAGGATGAAATCCAAGCTTCAAGCTTTGTTGTTGATTCCAAGCTCAAGGATTGGTTTCCCTATCACCTTGAATGATCCTTTGATGTGCTAGTAATGGAGATTTTTGCCACAAAAATCACCTATTCTTCCTTTGATATTTTCGGCCAAAGAAGAAAATTGGGAGAGTGTTTTTGGTTCCAAAAACCGTGAGAGAGAGAGAGAGTTAGATGAAGTGTGTTGACTTGTTTTTGATTTCAAAAATCAAAATTCAAGATATACCAAAATCAATATTTGATATATGTTAAAACTCTCACCAACTTGGAGTGTGAAACAAGTCATCACCCACCCACCAAATTCCATCAGCAAAAAGGTAAGTCAAATGACAAGTGATGTGACTTGTGGGCCCCACTTAAATTCAAAATCCGAGTGGGCCCGCAAACACTCCCGGGCTCGGGTTCGTTAATTCCGAATTAACGAACTTTCCGTTGCGACGTAATTAAATCAAATTTAATTAAATAATTATGCCTAGCAAATTTACTATTCACGTCGCTCGCGAATTAATTCTAAATTAATTCGTTTGCCCGAATTAAAATCCAATTTTAATTCCGCGTCAAAATCTAATTTCGTTTAATATATCGAATATATTATTTTATCGATTAATTCCAAATTAATCGTTCTCTCTCTTCAAATAGTATTTTATCCCAAATAAAATCTCTCTGTAATTAATTCTAGATTAATTATGTTCGAATCATACGTCATCGGTGAATCTTTGGGAAGCGACCCATGAGATCCTTGGATATGTTGGCAGTAAATCCGGTCGTCGGACTATCCGAACACGTACGTAACTAGTACTACATTTTTACCGATTTACGAGACATGGTTGGCTTCTAGCAAAGCATCATGCCTACCCAATTCTCCAGAAATATTCTTAAAGGAATATATAATCTATGTCAAACGTAGTATACATAGTATTACGTATTGCGATCCAGTATCGGATGTCACATGCTAGGCCTGAGGCTGGAATTGTGTCTGCCCCGTACGAAACATATATCGGATCTCTGGTAACTAGTCTCTATAATCGGATAAGCATGACCTAGTCATATTATCCCGATGACTGCAGTACATAAGAGTACTAGTTTCGTATCCTACGTGATCCTCATCTTCATATGACTGAAGTGATACTTTTATCTTGACATCACACCCAATACAATACGATTCTCAATATACCCAGAAGAGGCGTACACGGAACCTGTTAAAGCCCCGGACGACCAAAACCAAATTATATTGATTGTCGCAAGTATTAGCGATGTAAGTCTCAGGTTAAGACCAAATACACCTACCCTGATTCGGATCCCATAGACACATAGTCATACTACCAATGGGATTCCGAGGGGTATATCCAGAGCGAAGCTGTTTCCGTATCATCGGTAAACACAACCTCCTATTACACTTGCATGAGTATCCAATACCCAAATATATGAGAACTATGTTGTTATGCTCCCACAACGCGCACAAGTGCAATACTAGTCTATTTCGCATTATCGATGTGCAATCTCGATAATACTACGACTATGGATATTTAATGATTAAACCTTAGTGGATTAATACTGTCTCATATCTTATTAATCTGATACTAATCATATGGACTTTTATCATTTATATATCCCGGTAATCCAATTACAAATGATAAAAGAGCAATTTCCTTTGTCATATAGTTAATTTGTACAACAACACAATGTTCTGTACAAATAGTGATGTTATGAGTCATAATTGTCCAACAATATTTTCTTTATCATGATTATTTATTTATTTGTATGATAATTCTTACTTTTATTTATATATTGTAAATCTAATTGTTAGATTACTCTAAGAGTTAGAGATTTCGAGTTTCACTCGGAACCTTATATGAAATTAGTAAAGACTCGAGAGTTACAACATATGGTGATATAGTTGCAAGAGTTGCAACTGGTGTTGAGAAATATCACGCATTCTCTCGAATATAAATTATTCATGGTCTAGATATATTGACATGGGTTGATCATTATATTGGTAAGACTAGTGCATTGTCTATATATGTAATGGACATATGGTTTGTCTCAACAGACTGTGAGCTTAGTGGAAGTTCATATAGAATGCAGATATTCATTAGTGGAATGAATATCGAACAAACTAATAAAGATGACTAATAGATATTCCATAAAACTGTCAATATTTATCTTTTCGAGTTGAGTAGTTATCGTGGTCCGTTGACTTGAGACACCACGATGATCTCATGAGTGATCCTCTGTGCCTGATACCATGCATGTCAGAAACCTTTTATGGTGTGACCTTTGGATGACTGTTAGGTATAGACCGATGCTCACGAAGATCGGTGTGTGTTAATATGAGGATTCGTCAGTCCATATGGTTGGATTATGTTTCCAGAAATTTTTCAGAGTATATTCCAGATACCTTTTGGCCAAAAGTTCGTTGAAGAAATTATTTCTTTAACATTATAAATAATATTGAAAAGAGTTTTACATATATTATTTATTAATGTAATATGATTGTGAAAAGTTATTTAATATTGAGTATATAAGGTTTTGACAGTAAAACTATGACCTTACTCAATTGGAGACGGTAATGACGAATGAATTATACATTAATGTTTTAACCTCGACTTGTATGGTTCAACATGTCGTGTTGTTCTTAGTCATGATTTGTAGATTGGCAGACCTTCATGAATATATGTAGGAATATATGAGATATATATGTATATATATAAGTAATAACTGAACGTGAACCTAGAGAGTTCCATTATATTGAGTTTACTCGTTGAGTACTAGAGCGCTTTTCGTCAAATGTTGACAAAGTATTTTTTGGGTTTTTAAGGATTAAATTGTTTGATCCGATAATTCATGAGATGAATTGAATTAATTAATTTTATATCAAGAGTTGATATAAGTTTATTGTATAATAGATGTAAATTTGATTTACATTAAATTAGTAATTAATTAGTAAATTAATTTAATTGTTAAATTAATTACTTGATTTATACTAATAAAGCTTTTAATTAATTAAGGTAACTAAGTTAAAGCAATTGAATAATTTTGGTTAATGTAACTAAAGCTTTTAATTGTAACTAAGTTACAAAGTTGGTGAGATTAATTTTTTAAAACTTTGGTTAAGTTAGTTTTTTGAAACATGTGGTGTAGGGAAAAGATTCTCTTTTACCATGGTTTAAATTAAAAGGCTTGGATTTGTTTTTCTTTAATTTCTTTTAATAAAAGCAAAAAGCAAAAGATTGAAAAATTGCTTCTCCTCCAACTCACTGCCACTGCCGAGAAACAAGAGAAGAAAAAACTGATTTTTTTGGTTTTTGGTTCTTCAAAAATCCAAGCCAAAAATCTCACCAAAAAAAATTACCCAAACAAATAATTATGAACATGGAATTAATCCTTAAGAGTTGAGGGTTAATTTGTGTTCTTGAAGCTTTATTTTTTCCTAGAGTTCAAGAGTTGAATTTTGGGGAAAAGTTGGTTGTCATTATTGAGTGATCAAATCATCTTTTGATCATCAAAATTTGTTCTTGGAGAAGCTCAATTTGGTGTAGAAAGAAGGAAGTCCAAAACTTGGAGGATTTGAGAATTTTGGATGCAAAACTTCAACAATTGGCAAGGCTTGAAAGCAATAGTTGGTAAATTTAATTTTTAAATTTATTTATTAATTTGTTGATGATTTCTGTTGAGAAAAATTATCGTGGAAGTGTTGGATTAATTAGAAGTATGTATGTGAGGTTCTTGAAGCATTCAAGTGTATGAAAAATTGGTATATAGTTGATATATTAATTTTGTATGCTTGGATTATTTTTTCAAGTGTTGGAAAATAATTTTGATGCTTGGATTAAATTTGTCAAGTGTTAATAAATTTATTAAAGTGTGAAAAATATTTAATTGAGCTTATGGTAATTAATTTGATGTATGAAAAATTTATATATGATGACATATGTTTTTAATACATTGGAATAATTTAAATTTGTGATTAAAAATTTTTATACACTATTTTTGGTCACTGCCAAAAAAAAAATTATTCATTCGGGATTTGATCTCGGGCGGGTTCCGCTGCGCATGGGTTATCCGTTCCTCACTCAACCCACCCTAAAGACGGAAGAAAATTATTAAAAAATCAAAACAAAACAAAAAAAATCTAATACCCAATCCAAATTCATATCTTTTTAACTCTGCCGGTGGGGAATATAATAATCGTCACAATCACATTTCATTGATTCATATGCTTCCACTAATTTCACCTTTTTGATGTTTGAAGTAATTGCTGAAGGAGAAAACCAAAGTAGTTTAGTCGTAGAATTCATGCCACATCTTATCCTAAGAAAATGAAATCTCGTAACCACCGTTTATTAGAGAATATTAATTAAAAGTATAAATTAATTTATTAATATTATATTATGAATATAAATTCATTTATAAATTCAATAAATTCTATATTAAACGGTACATAAAATTTTTCCCGACTGAATGGGATAAGATGAGCAAGGATAGTAATATAAAAATTAACACAAACACATAAGAAGATAAATAATTTTATTATTTTTTAATATTTTGTGTTATTTTTTATTAGCTATCATTTTTTGGTTATAAAATTTGGGTGCGCGGACAAACCTTTACCTCGTTAATATTACATTGTTGTCCCTAGTTAAAACTTAAAAGACAAATAAAGGGAAATTATATATTGGTTAGGCTATTTTAATTAGAACTTTCATTTAAATTATTAATTTATTTGAATTCAAACAGTCTCATCCATATATTTTTTGTTTATATATATATTTTTCTTTTTTTTTTTTTTAGAATATGGCTTGAGAGTTACCTTACGATAACGAATCTATCCTTTTATTAAATTAATGATAAAACAAAATGATAAAAATTATATAAATTTCAATGCACAACGAGAGATCTATAATTTTATTAAATTAATGATTAAAAACACAAATTTCAATTTACTAAAGACAAAGAATATTTTATTCAAATACACATTATTTTTGTCTTTAACTTGATTTTTAACATAATAAAAAGGAAATTGGCAAAAATACTCTGTCATTTGATAAAATGACCCACAACGTTTGAGTTTTGTCAAAATGATAATTTTCTCCGAAATTACTCCGAATTTTCTTTTAAAATTTTTTACTTAAATCTTCGGATATCTGAAGTTATGACTTCAGATATCTGAAGTAATGACTTTGGCTCTTCGAAGTTTTAAAAACTATATAAGGTTGAGGTATGTGAAGTGAACATAATATGACAAAAAATTTCCGAATATCCATCAAGACTTAGGATATCTGAACTTTTCTCTGAAGTTACTTAGGAATCCGAAGTTTTCTCCGAACTTGTCTCTGAAATTATGACTGATGTTGTTCCTTATTACTTCACAGACAATGAGTATTTCAATCGATACCAGAATGTATATATAATATTGTCTATTGTTGTGGTATATGTAGTAGATATAAAAGATATTACAGGATATGGACAGATCGATCTACTGCGCGAGATGAGATGAGACATCCTTTAGAGTTTAGACGCCCCAATGTTGTTAGGGTTGGTGCTCGGAGTGCCAATCCGGATCGTATTTATGTCTGATTTATAAATACGAGCAATTGTACTTTCCATAATATTACTAATTTTAATGGTAGCACCCTTGTCTTTTATACGCTTATTCGATCTAATTGCGATTAGATATCTGATTACGATTAGATCAAAACTGAATCTGGTTCAGTGATACGTGTATATTAGACAAAGACCCTAGGATTTATAGTATAGTGCGCAGTTACAACGAAGTTTGTAATTGACATTGGGAAGCGCATTATTAGTTGTATATCCTTAAATAAAGTTCATGGTCAAGATTCGCTAACACGGGTCGGTTATTAAAATCCGCTGAGACCAGTACATGTCGTATATCGTGACTTGGTCCGATGGTTTATCTAAGTGAACCATGAGTCTTGGGAGACTCGTATAGACATGTAGGTGTTTATTTGATAAGACAATGAACGACTCACTGAAGGTTTCCTAATAGATGGTACACCAACGTCAATAGGAACCTTCTCGAGTTGATCGAGCATAGTGGTCCTTCAACTTGAGATACCACTGTGGATATATGAGCTATCATCCACACTTTGATGGCAGTCACTTCAACGATCTAGTCATGATCAGACCTCCGCCTGTTTGTTGGGTGTGGATTGATGCTCATGATATCATGTGCGTATCAAGATAGGATCCGTAAGTCCTGTGTACATGGCATAGGCATCCAGCACGTGTTTGCGATCTAGTAAATCCATGGTCGCAGTATAACTTCGGAAATCAATTCCGAGTGTTATTTCGAGATCGTAAATTGAAAGTCGATTGTATTATACCAAACAGATTTGACGTTTTCATCTATATCTCATGTATAATACAAATGACCTATGACAGATGGATTATATGTATGCTATGACCTCGACTTGCATAGTTTAACGAGATTATATATGGTTGTCATAATCCATGAGTGGGTGGATTATGGACACGAAATTGGATTTCGTGACGGATAAACCTAAACTTAGAGAGTCTCACAATATGAAGTGTACTCGTTGAACACTTGGGCAACTCGATATGAATAATACAGATTATTCATACTACTTCACCAAATTAAATGAGTTGATTCAGATCGTTTAATCGGTTAAACGATAACACATGCATTACAAAATTTTGTCCGCTAATAATTATTGTGTATTTGTATTTGATACATAATACGATTAGATACACATTAATTATTCGTCAAATGATATTTTGACACATGCCATAAATATATGTATTTGTTATTTATTGTAAATAAAAATACATATATAATAATAATTACATTGATTGATTATTTTAATATTTAATTGTTAGATATTTCAATAATTAATTAATAAACTTTTTCCATAATTGTTATGAAATTTGTCCAAATTTTATTGGTAGATATGGCATGAATTAATTGAACTAAATGTGTTCAATTTGGATTGGACTACATAAAGTTTGATTTATATTTAATTTGATTAAATTGAAAAATTCCCAAAATGCCCCGTAACCCCTAAAATTCGGCCACTTTAAAAAGGAAAGAGAAAGTTTTTTTGTATCATCTTCTTTCTTCCTTCAATGGCCTACCAAACCAAGAACAAAAATCCTAATATTTGTTTTGAAGAAACAACAAAGAAAAGCATGGAAATCAAAGAAAAAAGCTTAAGGAATTTGGAGTTTAAAGGTAATCTTCAAAAGCCCAAAGCTTGAAATTAGTTTCTCTTGTTTCTTGATTTCTTATAATGGTTCTAGGGTTGTTTTTCTTGTAGAATTTGGGGCTTTTGTTGTTTGATGGTGGATTGGAAGGATTTATGCATGTGTGAAGTGAGATTTGATGGAATTAATGTAATTTCATTCCAATTTTGTTCAAATTATTGTTGGATAATATTGTTGTCATTCTAGAGTTATTGATCCACTCTTAGATAGCCTAGAATTGTTCTAGAGTTATTCATTTGTGGTGGGACTCATTTGGTGTTTGATTAATTATATTAATCTTAAAAAAATTGGATTAAAGCATGAAAAAACTTGTGATTTTTGGTATGCAGATGAAAACCTGTTAAACTGGAAATTTTGGGATATTTTTGATGTCTTATGAATGTTTTGGATGTGTTTTGGGAGTTGGCACAATTTTCGGAAAGTGTTTCCGACTTAAAATAAGTGAAAACGGCCAAAAACGACGTTACCAGGTGAATTTTGAGCCAACCGGGTGACGGTTGTCCAAACAGTGAATCCATCACTGTTCGGGCAGCCCATGAACTGCCCCGAAACTATTGGATCTGACCTGGGCAGTTTCCATAAGTGTCGGGTAGTCGGTTCGGTCAAAAACGCGTTTTAGGTCATTTTACGAAAAAACGATTTTCGTAAGAGTTTCGCGAAGTTTCAACTATGTTTATGTTAACATTTGATATTGTATAAATAGGTTTAGATGAAATATGAATAAATTATTCATATTAGATATTGAATAATTTATTTGGTATTTTGAAAAAGTTTTAAAATACGATTTCGCCCGAACCGCGCTTCCGCTGCGCACCATCGCCGAAAACCCCAACAAGTGTATGCTCAATTATGTTGGATATTTATCAGTAACACCAATTCAGAAATGATTTAGTAGCACTCTTTTCAGTTTTCTACTTAGTAGTTCGGAAGTAGATTGGATATTACCTCTGACTTGATATGTGAGATATTGAGGTGTCTGATTGTGGAGGGTATGTAGTTTGGACCTCATGATGACTGGCGGTACAAAACATGGCTTGGTCAAAGAGCTGCTATGGATATGGTACTGGGACCGAGGCTTACGAAGAGTGAGTGCACCTCAATTTATGGATGGCCGATTGCACACTTTGAGGCGAAGGCACATTAAATTAGGCACTGGACCTATAGATGATATCATTCAGTTGATTATCGTGTCGCGTATCGATCAATAAGATGATATCAATATTTTAGACATCGTTTTGCCAAACTGCATACCACATGTCATATTTTATATTGTACATATTAATTTATTTTTATGTTTTATATCATAGACAAATTCTAAAAATATAATTTTTCTTGCATGGTTGTAGGGTGGACATATGAGCTCTTATTATAAGGTATTGTTTCAAGTGCATGATATAGTAGGGCGAACATTCTCCATGACATGGTCATCACTCAGATCATGCAGTATTTTCAGATGAATTTCGATGATGATGTGGTCTCTTTTAAGTATATGGCTATCATTAACCAGAAATTTCTACGACGGAGGAGCCTGTATTATACATAAGCAAATGATATTTTCATGAAAGGTATAAAAAATGATATATATTTTTCATGACAAAAAATTATAATAATTCAAGTATTTAAATTTTTTTTATTTATCTGTTTGGTAAGTCGATATGCTACGCAGAACCAACTATCACGGGTTGATCTTGTTGTTGATGATCCACCATAAGGCTCCGATGGCTCTGGCCCATCTCACGCTTCTCATCCTCCCGGTGATCCATTAGCCACTTTGTTACGTGACTGTATATTTGCGACAGAATAAAGTCAGAGGAGGATCGCGGAGCAATATAAGAGAATGAAGGATCGATAGAAAATAATGAAGCAATCATTACATTAGGCATTAGAACTTCTGATGATGATTGTAGGCATTGTATTTTTGCATGTGAAACCCGATGATGAGTCTCATTTGGAGGCACTACCTTTTGAGTCACGGAAGCCGCAGGAAACGGATATCGGAAGGGGAAATTCAGAATAAACAAGGTTCACTGTTTTCGTTCGTGCTGCGTTCGTGTATGCGCTCGAACGGCAAACAGATTGCGGGCGTTCGTGTCGCGTTCGAGGCGGCGTTTGAACAGTGTCGGTAATTTTGGTTTTGCTGCTAGCCTCACATTAAGCCCAATTCGCCCAAGCCTTGGCCCACACGCCCAAGCCCACTTAAAACACATATTTGACACATGGTGAAATCAAAACAAATCTAAAAATCACATACCAAATTAAAAAAGATGTCATGCCTAATTAAAATCAATCAACCAATTATATTCCCAATTAAAAATATATTATTCCTAACTTAAAATATTGTATGCCTAATCAACACAAATTAAAGATATCACCTTCCTAATTTGAATTAACTTTGACCCCCCTCAATCCTTGACTTTCCTTGCTCAACACCAAATCAAATCCTCCTTTTAATGCCAAATCCCTTCCTTGTGAGACAAGGTGAAGCCCTAGCCCTTCTTTATATAAACAACCCCTAACCAAGGCTGGAATCCTCATAGTTCACGCCCATCACAAGAAATAAAAGAAGAAAAGAATTTCCAACCCCTAGCTCATACACATAATATACACACAACTCACACAAATCACAAGAGAAAAGAAAATAACCTCAAGCCTTCACATTAAAAGCACCTTCACAAACCGATCAGCCCTACACGTCCATAAACCTCACAAATCTCCTTCACTTTATAACCGAATATAACAGCCACTTTAACACTAAAACAGTAGCCAAATCACGCCCAAACCACCCCCTACAGTAGCCAAATCACGCCCAAACCACCCCCTATACAGCAGCAAAATCCTCTTAAAACATTCCCTAAAAAACTTAAAGTAATAACATAAAAAAACTGCATTCATAATCATTAAAATAATTAAAACATCAAAACAGGTGACCTGAACAGTGAGCAGCAAAACAGAGGCCGAACAGTAGCAAATCGGAGTAAAAAACAGCAGCAAAAGACGGAGAACGATGACCCCAAACAGTGAGACAACGAACGAGAGCAGTGAACCAGTGAACCGAAAGAGTTGCGGAGCAACCACCATTCCGACGACCGTGTGCCGTACATCCGAGAGGTGATTTAAAAGGTTAGACCTGAGGGTACTTTTCACACTCATCTTTATTTGATTTTTGTTATTTATTTTGATTGTATTTTACTTGTTTGTTAAATCTTGTTTGTGTATGATGTGTGTTGTGGGTATTAGATGAATGGAAGAGTGTCGTCTCTTGAGGTATATAGGATGGAAACCCAGACGTAAATTTCGTAGCCGAATCCGAATGGACGGTAGTGCGGTATGTACTTGGTATACAACTCCACGTACCGCTTGAGTAAACAGCACCCTCTTTTGTTTTGTGTTGCTTTTGTTTATTTATTTTTCGTCACTTGAATTCTGTATGTTGCTCATTTATGCATGGTTCAATCGAGCGCATGGGCTTAGTAAGTGGAATGAAAGATCCCCTATGGGGAGGGGTTAAAGCCCTTTACCACGATGCTTTGCCGCGCCGGTTGATGTGTGTTCGGTTGGATGTAAGATGTGTTCAATCGGGCATACTTAGTTTGATATGATTGTCTTTATGTTTTTATGTATGGTTCAATCAAGCGCATGTGCTTAGTAAGTGGAATGAAAGATCCCCTATGGGGAGGGGTTAAAGCCATTTACCACGATGCTTTGCCGCGCTGGTTGATGTGTGTTCGGTTGGATGAAAGATGTGTTCAATCGGGCATACTTAGTTTGATATGATCGTCTTTATGTTTGTATGCATGATGCGATCGAGCGCATGGGTTTAGTAAGTGGGATGAAAGATCCCATATGGGGAAGGGTCAAAGCCATTTACCACGATGTTTTGCCGCGCCGGTCGATGTGTGTTCGGTTGGATGTAAGATATGCCCAATCGAGCATACTTAGTTTGATGTGATTGTCCTTATGTTTGTATGCATGATGCGATCGAGCGCATGGGTTAAGTAAGTGCGATGAGAGGTCCTCTAATTGAAGAGGTTAAAATCCTTTACCACGATGCTTCGCCGCGCCTCGCATTGTACTATTTGCCATTTATGTATTGCGTCTCATTTCATGCATCAGGTCTGTTCCCGTTCGAACGCGTTTACGAACGCAACTCGAACGCGCATGCATTTTTGCCTTACCATGCATCAGGTCTCATCTCTGTTCGAACGCGTTAATGAATGCCATACGAACGTGAGTATTCTGTTTCATTTCCGTTCGAACGCGTTCACAAACGCCATACGAACGTGAGTATTCTGTTTCATTTCCGTTCGAACGCGTTTACGAACGCTACTCGAACGAGAACCTTCTGTTTACCGTTCGAACGCGTCTACGAACGCTGCACGAACGCCCACGGTAAACAGATCCTCCTGCATCACATTACGACATGCCCATCTTAGCACAGAGTCCCCTTTTTTACGTTATGTATTTGTATTACCTCTCTAGTTGTCTATTTCTGTTATGCGCTTAAATATCTTATCTTAATATGCATGCTAGTAAGAATGCTATTTGTTTGCGCTTCTGTGTCCACCAATGCGTTCATTAACTTGTATGCTTGCCGTATGATAAACCTTATGTATGCAAATTGAGACATAGATTACATGCAAATAGGCTGTATGCAAATTCGAATATGTGTTACATATAAATTTAGATGAACTTGTTGATGTATGTATGTGGATTTAGAAGTATGATATTCTTAGAAATAAGTGTTACTTAAGCCTGATTAAATTATCATATAAATCCTTTCATTACAAGTGGCATAAGTAAGGGACCATTCCGAACCCAACGGTTTGAGGTCTTCCCTTGCGAGGGGTGAGTGCGGCCTTAAATCTCATTTTCCCGGTTCACACCGGGTGGTGACTCCATTATTCTTCGGTTTAGTCCCCCGTGGCTACTCCGTACTCCCGACCGGGCCGCGAGCCCGGGACAGCATGCGTCGCCCAGATTCTGTGTTCCCACAGTCTGGCGACTCCACTGGGGATAGAGAATCGGCCCCGAAATATTGTCTTGTGATGTTTGGATTTATGTTTTAATTGACCGTGTCTATAGTGGATGAAGTGATGGTTTAATCAAAGGCATTTTGAGGCTAGGTAATGGTTTGATGTCTTCCTTCATTCACTACCTTTCTAGAAGGAAAAGCTGTGAAGGCACATATATGGCCATCTACTCGTAGCCTATTGTGATGGACTAATTTGGAGGACTCGTTGTTTATTCCTGACACCAAGCGATAAGAGCCTAAGAGGCTTGAGTATTTAAGTGAGCCTCGCTCCACATTCCCTCTGGGGAATCTACAACGGGAAATCCATTTGACAGTCCGTCACACACCATAGCTCATTGACACGTACCTTAGTGTATAAAAAAGGGTGCGCTCACTTGGTTGCTCGAACCCTTGATTGGGGAGACCTAGTTGTGGGTCATCCTTCGCCGATGAGAGCCTTTGTCTATACTCTTGTGAACCCACCCATAGACCGGGATTGTATGGTTAAAGTAACAATTATTTCCTTGAGTATGTGCTTGTGGACCATCCTCATTTGGATGCAGTTGGACCATTGTCAGAAATGCGGGCTTGCTGGGCCATTTAAACTGGGGCGAGTTCGTACCTTATGACCATTGGGCCCAAAGCTTCTGAAATGTTGATGGGCCATTCTGTAGAAATTATTGTTGTATGTTTGCATTATCTTTCTTTGTGCTTGTGTTCGGAACATTACCATTTGGATTTAGTTGGGCTCCTTGCCATGAGATGTGAACTCGTTGGGCCATTTAAACTGGGACGAGTTCACTCCTATGACAGTTGGCCCAAAAACTTCTAAAATGATGATGTAATGAGTTGATATATTTCTTGTATCGCATGCATATCATGCATCACATGCACCTCATGCATACATGCACCATGTTAACCCCATTTTGTCTTAAAGGCCATCATAGATACCCGTTGGTTAGGGAAGAGGGCAGACTTGTCAAAAGACCGAGCAGCCACCAAGAGTACTGGCAGAAGACCTAGCCCAACGGGATAGAAAACTCAATCATGCATGCATGCATACATGTATCATATTTGCATCCTTTTTATGTTTGTTCTGTTTTGTAATAACAGGTTTCAAAGGAGAAAAAGAGAAAGCGTCAAAAGACAAACCAATCAGAAATATCGACAGTACTGTATCAGTCTGGGGGCGAGGCCCGTATCAATATCAGTCTGGGGGCGAGGCCCATATCAGCTGTATCAGTCTAGGGGCGAGGCCCATATCAGTATCAGTCTAGGGGCGAGGCCCGTATCAGTATCAGTCTAGGGGCGAAGCCCATATCAGCAGTATCAGTCTTGGGGCGAGGCCCATATCAGTATCAGTCTGGGGGCGAGGCCCATATCAGTATCAGTCTGGGGGCGAGGCCCGTATCAGTATCAGTCTAGGGGGCGAGGCCCATATCAGCAGTATCGGTCTTGGGGCGAGGCCCATATCAGTATCAGTCTTGGGGCGAGGCCCGTATCAGTATCAGTCTGGAGGCGAGGCCCATATCAGCAGTATCAGTCTTGGGGCGAGGCCCATATCAGTATCAGTCTGGGGGGCGAGGCCCATATCAGCAGTATCAGTCTGGGGGCGAGGCCCGTATCAGTATCAGTCTGGGGGCGAGGCCCATATCAGCATCAGTCTTGAGGCGATGCCCATATCAGTATCAGTCTTGGGGCGAGGCCCATATCAGCAGTATCAGTCTGGGGGCGAGGCCCATATCAGTATCAGTCTGGGGGCGAGGCCAATATCAGTATCAGTTGGGGGCGAGGCCCATATCAGTTCAGTATCAGTTCCGCCGGGTATGGCATTCTGGGGGGCGAGGCCCACATTGGTTCAGTATTAGTTCTGCCGGGTATAGTACTCTGGGGGCGGGGCCCACATCATATCAGTAATGGTTCGGAAATGGACCATCATCTCATCACTTGCCGAAAATGGCACTCCGAAAATGGAGCACGGTTCGAAATGGACCATCATCTCATCACTTGCCGAAAATGGCACTATGAAAATGGAGCAACGGTTCGGAAATGGACCATTATCACATCTCGTCGAAAATGGAGCACGGTTCGAAATGGACCATCATCTCATCACTTGCCGAAAATGGCACTCTGAAAATGGAGCAACGGTTCAGAAATGGACCATTATCACATCTCGCCGAAAATGGCACTCCGAAAATGGAGCACGGTTCGGAAATGGACCATCATCTCATCTCGCCGAAAATGGCACTCCGAAAATGGAGCACGGTTCGAAAATGGACCATGATCACATCTCGCCGAAAATGGCACTCCGAAAATGGAGCACGGTTCGAAATGGACCATCATCTCATCTCGCCGAAAATGGCACTCCGAAAATGGAGCACGGTTCGAAATGAACCATCATCTCATCTCGCCGAAAATGGCACTCCGAAAATGGAGCAACGGTTCGGAAATGGACCATTATAATATCTTGCCGAAAATGGCACTCCAAGAATGGAAACACAGTTTGGGAATGAGTCCCAGGGCCGAGGCCCACTTCAGCATCAGTTTTGAGGATGAGTCCCAGGGTCGAGGCCCACATCAGTATCAGTTTGGGAATGAGTCCCAGGGCCGAGGCCCACTTCAGCATCAGTTTTGGGGATGAGTCCCAGGGTCGAAACCCACATCACTATCAGTTCTGAGGATGAGTCATAGGGTTGAGGCCCATTGCATCACAAGCCGAGAATGGCAATCCCAGAATGAAGTACAGTTCAGGAATGAACAAGCCGGGAATGGCACTCCAAGAATGGAAACACAGTTCGAGAATGAACAAGCCGGGAATGACACTCCAAGAATGGAAACACAGCTCGGGAATGGAAATCCAAGAATGGAGCAGAGTTCAAGAATGAACAAGCCGGGAATGGCACTCCAGGAATGGAAATACAGTTCAGGAATGAACAAGCCAGGAATGACACTCCAAGAATGGAAGCACGGTTCGGAAATGGACCAAGGAAGGCCTAACCCATCGGAATATGATACATATACATGCATACATGCATACATATCACATACATGCAATGTTTGTTTTGTGTTCGCAGGTTTGTAGCGGCAAAGACCATCTCATCAAATAACGATTCAAAAATGAGCCACATTCTCGCACAGCACGGTTCGGAAATGGACCGCTACCATAACAGATGCTGAAAATGGCGCCCCAAAAATGGAGCACTCACAACAGACGCCGAAAATGGCACTCCAAAATGGAGCACTCACAACAGACGCCGAAAATGGCACTCCAAAATGGAGCACTCACAACAAACGCCGAAAATGGCACTCCAAAATGGAGCACACATAGCAGACACCGAAAATGGCACTCCAAAATGGAGCACTCACAACAGATGCCGAAAATGACGCTCCAAAATGGAACACACACAGCAAATGCCGGAAATGGCGCTCCAAAATGGAGCACACACACAAAAGATGCCGAAAATGACACTCTAAAAATGGAGCACGATTCGGGAATGAACCAGGGGTCGCAGCACCTCACCACCAAATCAACTCAACTCAACACATGGTAAGTCAAGTGGCAGCTGGCGAGCCAGGTAAGTGAAAATGCATTGCATAACTTTGATAGGATTGTTCAAAGTCACACACTGCACAAGTCCCATCAAAGTGGGGGCGACTGTAGGCATTGTATTTTTACATGTGAAACCCGATGGTGAGTCTCATTTGGAGGCACTACCTTTTGAGTCACGGAAGCCGCAGGAAACGGATATCGGAAAGGGAAATTCAGAATAAACAAGGTTCACTGTTTTCGTTCGTGCTGCGTTCGTGTATGCGTTCGAACGGCAAACAGATTGCGGGCGTTCGTGTCGCGTTCGAGGCGGCGTTCGAACGGTGTCGGTAATTCTGGTTTTGCTGCTAGCCTCACATTAAGCCCAATTCGCCCAAGCCTTGGCCCACACGCCCAAGCCCACTTAAAACACATATTTGACACATGGTGAAATCAAAACAAATCTAAAAATCACATACCAAATTAAAAAAGATGTCATGCCTAATTAAAATCAATCAACCAATTATATTCCCAATTAAAAATATATTATTCCTAACTTAAAATATTGTATGCCTAATCAACACAAATTCAAGATATCACCTTCCTAATTTGAATTAACTTTGTCCCCCCTCAATCCTTGACTTTCCTTGCTTAACACCAAATCAAATCCTCCTTTTAATGCCAAACCCCTTCATTGTGAGACAAGGTGAAGCCCTAGCCCTTCTCTATATAAACAACCCCTAACCAAGGCTGGAATCCTCCTAGTTCACGCCCATCACAAGAAATAAAAGTAGAAAAGAATTTACAACCCCTAGCTCATACACATAATATACACACAACTCACACAAATCACAAGATAAAAGAAAATAACCCCAAGCCTTCACATTAAAAGCACCTTCACAAACCGATCAGCCCTACACGTCCATAAACCTCACAAATCTCCTCCACTCTATAACCGAATATAGCAGCCCCTTTAACACTAAAACAGTAGCCAAATCACGCCCAAACCACCCCCTACAGTAGCCAAATCACGCCCAAACCACCCCCTATACAGCAGCAAAATCCTCTTAAAACATTCCCTAAAAAACTTAAAGTAATAACATAAAAAAACTGCATTCATAATCATTAAAATAATTAAAACATCAAAACAGGTGACCTGAACAGTGAGCAGCAAAACAGAGGCCGAACAGTAGCAAATCGGAGTAAAAAACAGCAGCAAAAGACGGAGAACGACGACCCCAAACAGTGAGACAACGAACGAGAGCAGTGAACCAGTGAACCGAAAGAGTTGCGGAGCAACCACCCTTCCGACGACCGTGTGCCGTACATCCGAGAGGTGATTTAAAAGGTTAGACCTGAGGGTACTTTTCACACTCATCTTTATTTGATTTTTGTTATTTATTTTGATTGTATTTTACTTGTTTGTTAAATCTTGTTTGTGTATGATGTGTGTTGTGGGTATTAGATGAATGGAAGAGTGTCGTCTCTTGAGGTATATAGGATGGAAACCCAGACGTAAATTCCGTAGCCGAATCCGAATGGACGGTAGTGCGGTATGTACTTGGGATACAACTCCACGTACCGCTTGAGTAAACGGCACCCTCTTTTGTTTTGTGTTGCTTTTGTTTATTTATTTTTCGTCACTTGAATTATGTATGTTGCTCATTTATGCATGGTTCAATCGAGCGCATGGGCTTAGTAAGTGGAATGAAAGATCCCCTATGGGGAGGGGTTAAAGCCCTTTACCACGATGCTTTGCCGCGCCGGTTGATGTGTGTTCGGTTGGATGTAAGATGTGTTCAATCGGGCATATTTAGTTTGATATGATTGTCTTTATGTTTTTATGCATGGTTCAATCAAGCGCATGGGCTTAGTAAGTGGAATGAAAGATCCCCTATGGGGAGGGGTTAAAGCCATTTACCACGATGCTTTGCCGCGCTGGTTGATGTGTGTTCGGTTGGATGAAAGATGTGTTCAATCGGGCATACTTAGTTTGATATGATCGTCTTTATGTTTGTATGCATGATGCGATCGAGCGCATGGGTTTAGTAAGTGGGATGAAAGATCCCCTATGGGGAAGGGTCAAAGCCCTTTACCACGATGTTTTGCCGCGCCGGTCGATGTGTGTTCGGTTGGATGTAAGATATGCCCAATCGAGCATACTTAGTTTGATGTGATTGTCCTTATGTTTGTATGCATGATGCGATCGAGCGCATGGGTTAAGTAAGTGCGATGAGAGGTCCTCTAATTGAAGAGGTTAAAATCCTTTACCACGATGCTTCGCCGCGCCTCGCATTGTACTATTTGCCATTTATGTATTGCGTCCCATTTCATGCATCAGGTCTGTTCCCGTTCGAACGCGTTTACGAACGCAACTCGAACGCGCAGGCATTTTTGCCTTACCATGCATCAGGTCTCATCTCTGTTCGAACGCGTTAACGAACGCCATACGAACGTGAGTATTCTGTTTCATTTCCGTTCGAACGCGTTCACAAACGCCATACGAACGTGAGTATTCTGTTTCATTTCCGTTCGAACGCGTTTACGAACGCTACTCGAACGAGAACCTTCTGTTTACCGTTCGAACGCGTCTACGAACGCTGCACGAACGCCTACGGTAAACAATCCTCCTGCATCACATTACGACATGTCCATCTTAGCACATAGTCCCCTTTTTTACGTTATGCATTTGTATTACCTCTCTAGTTGTCTATTTCTGTTATGCGCTTAAATATCTTATCTTAATATGCATGCTAGTAAGAATGCTATTTGTTTGCGCTTCTGTGTCCACCAATGCGTTCATTAACTTGTATGCTTGCCGTATGATAAACCTTATGTATGCAAATTGAGACATAGATTACATGCAAATAGGCTGTATGCAAATTCGAATATGTGTTACATATAAATTTAGATGAACTTGTTGATGTATGTATGTGGATTTAGAAGCATGATATTCTTAGAAATAAGTGTTACTTAAGCCTGATTAAATTATCATATAAATCCTTTCATTACAAGTGGCATAAGTAAGGGACCATTCCGAACCCAACGGTTTGAGATCTTCCCTTGCGAGGGGTGAGTGCGGCCTTAAATCTCATTTTCCCGGTTCACACCGGGTGGCGACTCCATTATTCTCCGGTTTAGTCCCCCGTGGCTACTCCGTACTCCCGACCGGGCCGCGAGCCCGGGACAGCATGCGTCGCCCAGATTCTGTGTTCCCACAATGATGTCTACTGAGAGAGATATCAGACCCGATGATGTATTGACCGACATTAATTTTGATGATATGTAATTTTTTCATTTTGATGTATAGTTAACTATTTTGCAATATAATTAACTGTTATATATATATATATATATATATAATTTTACATATAAGTCCCAAAAGTTAAAAAAAAAAAAAATTTAAAAATTAGTCCAAAAACAAATCATAAATAAATAAAAATTTATTTTATTAATATATATATATATGAAATATTATTAAAAAATATCAAACAAACTTCAAAGGTTCGAAGAGAACGTCGGAGATCTGATCCGAAGTTTTAAGTAAAAAAAATTCGAGGTAGACTTCGAAGAAAATAATCATTTTCGCAAAATTTAAACGTTGTGGCACATTTTGACAAATGATAGTTTTTTTTTTTTTTTTGGTCTAGTTTTACCATAATAAAATGAGGGATACTTCTTGGAAAGTAGAATATTACTTTACTTCTCCTATGGCTGTATGAGAAATAAAGATACCACAGTGGTCCATGTTCAAGATGTAAGCTAATGAGTGGGTGTGAATCGTGTGATCCTGGTTGTTTCAAAATTTGAATATCAAAAAGTGCCGTTGAAGAGCCCTTGGAAGAGAGAGATGGTTGGAAGTGGAAACAAGTTTGGTTCTGCACTTTCTTAGGCGTATGAGGTTGAGTTAGAAGAAGCAGCTGCTGCCTGCTTCTGTGCTCCTCCTCCCCTGCTCAAGCTCAAGCGCATTCAAAGCGAAAACCGGACCCTTTTGGCAGTGCAAGACCCAGAGAAGTTCTCCAGCAGAAGAGAATCGACCTTGATGTGCAAGCGCAACAATCATCCCATTTTAGGTAAGATTCATATGCTCTCATCCTCTGTAAGCATCCAAAACTGGAGCTACAGCATTCAAAATCTGGGTTTGAGTAAACACAGAAAATTTCCCACTCCCCAGAATCAGAGCCCGATCATATTCGTTCCTCCACTAAGATATCCACCCACAACTGTAGCTGGCAATCTCTGAGTCTGAGAAGGAAAATAGATTCAACAAACTGGATGGGAGAAATTTTCAGTTTCTCACAGCTTGGAGAGATTGAACTGCAGATGCCACAGTTATCCTTGACTAAGCAAAGGCAGGAGCACTACCAGCAGCATACCTTCCATATCGATCGATATTTGCGGAGTTGATCATCCTTCTCGAAAACGAAGATTAGCGGGTCGGTAACTACCTCTAAGACGAGTGAAGAAAGAAGGATCGGTTCATTGCAACTCTTGAACGCCATCAAGGCTAAGGTCGAGGTCCCCAAGATTGGAGGCCATCTATGAATGCAAAGAGGGACTCTTTTTCGGCGGCAAGTACACCACAGCATAAATGCATCTGCTGTCGTTGGGAATGGCAGAACAAGATCTGTGCTGGGAAAGTCAAAGCAAGCACAAAGCAATAACTGGAATTTGAAGAAACCAGTGTCTCATAATTTAGTTCATCAAGGACCAAATTTTTTATGTACAGAACACAGTGGGTTTATCTCCTAAAAGTGAAAGAGAATCCCCTTGAATTCATGATCAGAGCAGCATATCAGCTGGTGAGAGAGACCACAAACACTTCCGGTGTAATTATGCAAAAAATGTGGTAGATGGGTAAGACTTAAGAGACCCATCAGACAAAATAATAGAATGGTGAGAATTATTGCTAAAGAGGCTCCATTCATGGAGTCAGCTGTTAGGTGTGCAAGCAGGGCACTTCAAAACATCAAGAAAGTTCAGGCAGAGTATTTTTCACATGGCTATCAAGAAAGATAGAGCAGATTATTTTGGGAGGCACGAATGAATATACAGATGGTTTTGAAAAAGAGACTTGTAAAAAATTTATTGTTTGAATATCTAAGCGCAATATTTTTTTTGAAAACATTACAACTCTACAGATACACAATCCGAAATCTACTGGGACACTAAATACATATAACTATAGCACACCCAGAAATCTACTTCTATAAAAGACAAACTAGATCTCCATAACGGAGATATCTACTCCCACTCAAATAATCGGGGAGAAATCTACTTCCAATTTGGGAGAAAAGAGTATCTGAAGGGACTCAAACGCATGTTCTCCCCAAATAAATAAAATCACTGTTCCTTAATTGTTCTATTATCAGAATAGTCTCTCCAAAAACGCGAATGAAAGCACACACAAAATCACCATATTCTTCATTTTGTTTCACTAACCCTAATTTCCAAACTAATGAAAATAGATTCATCATCATTTCCCATCACTATCTTTTGACTTTTGGTACATAATATCAAGTCTCCACTTCTCACATCGCTAAACACATAATAACAATTAGCTTTCTCGAATCGAATTCTATCAGCTACTACAAAGCATCAAAACACTAACGCATATCTGCAAACTATCAGTGTGCGGCATAACATCATATCGATTCAAGAAACAAATGTTTAAAAGGGCCAAAAACAAATAACAATTTCACAAAGTATGAAAATCTTACAAAAGCCCCAAATAAACAGAGGCCAGTCATAGATTGTTCCATTGAAATCTTTTCAAGTAAAACAACTTTTGCAAAGCTCAGGCTACCAAGACGACTTCTTGATGCCCATCAACATACCTTTATTAGCATAATTACGAAAGACGATACGAGACATTCTGAATTTATTGAGCACGCTACGAGGTCGACCAGAGTAAATACATCGGTTTCTCAGGCGTGTAAATGAACTGTTTCTCGGCAATCGGGATAACTTGCACATATATTTCTCTCGCGCCTCAGCTGAAAGATTCACATCTCTGTGAAGAGATTTGTAAAGCTTTCGCTTTACTTCGTATTTAGCGGCCAGCAATCGGCGTTTGTAATCTCCTATGTTTCGCTTATCCGCCAACGAACTTATTTTCCGCCTGAATTGAAAATAAATAAATAAATAAATAACCGAACAAATAAAGAACCAAGTAGTGAATTTTGGGAAATTATTTTAAGAAAAATTATTTTCACCAGAAGTTCATGCACTGAGAAGGGACACTGAAAAAGTTTTGACGGGAGAGAGCGAGAGCCATTGAGACAGAACAAAATTTATCAAATTTAATCGGCGAGACGAAGACAGGAAGAGGGTTTTGGAGATTACTGAGAACTTTGACCTAATTAGGCTTCGTTAGATTGCTGTCCCAGATACAACAAGGCACGATTCCGAATCTTGGGCTTGAATCCGCAAAGCCCAATCGATAATACGTGGCAATATTGAGCTATGTGTTTGGGCTAGCCGCGACGTTGCATCACATCAACGGCCCGTTTTTATTTCTTTTTGAAGTTGGGTTTAGCCCATAAAATGAACTTGGGTTTTACACCGGAATGGATTTTTTTATTAGCATACTTTGTTAAGATATTTTTATGTTTGTTTATTCTATGCTTTTATTTCTTAATTAAACAAGGATATGTGATGATATATGTGTAATTATAATAGTAGACCTGACAATCGGTTTGGTTCGGTTCGGAACCGGAACCGAACAGGCCGGTTCCGAATCGGAACCAAACCGTTCGGTTCCGGTTCTGGTTCCATTCGAGTTTTTTTTTTTAATAATGACTTTTAAAAAAATATGAGATTAAAAAATTTATTTAAAATTATGAATTTGAATTTAGATTACATTAAATTAAAAATAAAATTTTTATCTAAAAAAAATTAAAAATAAAATTATTAAATTAAAGAGCTTGAAATTAAATTTTTAAGTACTTAAGTTGTCTACGTATCCTCCAGGGATGAGAGGAATCAAAACTCACGTAGTTCCATTACAATTTTAAGATAATTCCTCATTGTAATTTACAATTATTTAATGATCAATCATTATTATTATCAGTGTCTGTTGATCCTTTAGCACCCGTTCCGCTTGTACTTGCAGATGCATTGTCGAACAAGTCTTCAAAGTCATCGGTGCATCTTTTTGTTGTCTCAGATCAGCTCAGGTCTAATCATCCACACATGTTAACGTTGTTGCTTCTAAAATGCTTGGATGTAATGAAGACCGTATGACTTCCAATATATTGCCAATTGTGCTGAAGGCTTACTCAATCGCAACAGTGGAAACAAGTGCTGTCAGTAACTCTTTAGCAATAATTGATAAAAAATGAAAGACATTTTGATATCGGTTCCACCAGTCAAAGATTTGAAAATTTTTACTCACTAAACTTTCAGTAGGAAACTCGAAATTGGTAGATAAATAATTATCTAATTCCGGGTTGTTAGTCGTGTTATCCCTATATTTTTATTTTATTGTAGTAACCAACGATCACCTACGCTAAGTGTTGATTGTATTACAGGTTCGCTACTACTAGATTGTCCTACTGATTTCAAGTTATATCTACTAACATAATCATTAAATAAATCTATTAAATCAATTTTTATTTTAGCTATTATTCTTGTAATATCAATTTCATCTATTATTTCTAAATATCCATAATAAGCTTGTAAGACACTATTCAAATATTCTAATTTAAATCTAGGATAAAAAACTGTGGCAATAAGATAAAATAATGGAATGTCTCTAAAATAATTCAACCATTTTCGTTGCATAACAACAATAGCTTCAAGTAAAACAATATCATTAGGATCAGAACTTTCAACATGCTCATATAGGGTACCAACAATATTCAAACTTTCAACAATAAATAAATGTGTTGTAGGATAATAAACTCCGCTAAAAATATTTGTAGCATCATTAAAAACTTTTAAAATATCTAAAAAAAATTCGCAAACATCCCATTAACTAGGAAAAAGTGTGATATGTTGAGAAAAAAACTACATAATGCATCTTTGTATTGGAAGACTTGACATAAAAGAAAATAAGTTGAATTCCAACGTGTTGGAACATCTCGTGGAAATTTTATCGCTTTAATATTATTTAGTTCACAAAACTTGGCTCATTCTCTCTTAACTTGAGAATATGACAAAATACAATTCATTGCAATCTTAATAAGATCAATGAAAGGTGCTAAACTAGTCAGACCATCTTGAACACAAAAATTTAGGACATGGCATGTGCAACGAACATGAAAAAATCGACACCCCAAATTTGGTTAACATATTTCTGTTAAATCTTTAATTGATGCAGTATTTGTAAATGCATTATCAAAACCAATTATTAAAATTATACCTAATAAACCAAATTCATCAAAAATTAATTTCATCATTCTATAAATATTTTGTGCAGTATGTTGTTCATCAAAAACTCTAAATGTAAAAAGTCATTTTTGCATGTTCCATAATGCATCAATCTAATAATAAGTCACACTCATGTATGAGTGTGTTCGCCAATGGGCACTCCAAATATCAGAACAAATAGAAAGACGACCTTTAATATATTTAAATGTTTCATTTAAAATAATTTTACTATTTTTGTATAATTTAAAATTTTGACGTTTTGTTATATTTTTAGTAATTCTACAAGCATCATGATTTAAAGCATTCTGAACGTAATTAGTAAAAGTAATTTTTTTACCAAAACTTAAAGAAAGATGTGACATACAAGTTAATTTAGCAAATTTTTTTTTCTATTTTTAGCATCTGAATATTTAAATAAATCTAAAGAACTTGTACCTCTACTAGATGATGTGTACCTGGCCATTTGAGTTTGCGTTGTATCAAGTCCAATTTCAGCAGCATTGTAGGACACAGAAATCGGCGACGCTGTTCTAGGCTCGCGGCCTAGTCGGGAGTACAGAGTAGCCCGCGGGGGACTACACTGGAGAAATAAAATGGAGTCGCCACCCAGCGTGAGCTGAGAAATGATTTAAGGTCGCACTCACCCCTCGCAAGGGAAGACCTCAAACTGTTGGGTTCGGAATGGTCCCTTACTTATGCCACTTGTAATGAACGGATTTATGTGATAATATAACTGAGTCTACTCAACATATATACGCAAGATAACCTACATCTAAGTTCGCATACAACCTATATCTAAGTTTGCATATAATATATATCTAAGTTTGCATGCATAAAAGTAAGTCAAAATAACGGCAAACACACAATCTCATGGACACATTAAATTGATAAACATGACAATATGAATGAATAATAATCTAAACATAAACATAGAAGAGATATAATTAAGTTCCTAATGCGAAAGAAATAACTAAATCATACTTGGAGATAATATGCTAAACAACTAAATCATGCGTAAAAATAACATACTAAACAACTAAACAATAGATAAATACAAGATTGGATGAAACGAAATATAAGCGTCTCTCAAGCGGTATGTGGAATTGTATCCCGAGTTCAGACCGCACTACCGTCCATTCAGATTCGGCTACGGAATTTACGTCCGGGTTTCCATCCGATATACCACGAGAGATAGCACAAAATCATTCATCACATGGCCACAACATACATAAATCAACAATACGCATGCGAAGAATTACTAATAAATAATAAAAAGAATGAACGAGAATAAATAAAAGGGTGCCCTCAGGTCTAACCTCTTTAGTCGCCTCTTGGAAGTGCGTTATGCGGTTGTCGGAAGGGTTGATGCTCCGCAACTTTTCTGATTTACTGGTTCGCTGTTTTCCTTCGTTGCCTCGCTGTTTTGGGCTACTGTTCACTCTGTTTTGCTGTTGTTTTTGGTCACTATTTTTTTGCGGTAATTGGGGACTATTTTAACTTAATGTTTTGCGGTTGGTTAGGTGTGTTGGGGCTGTGGTTTTTTTGTAATTTACTGGGTAGTTTTCGGTGGTGATGCAGTGCAGTTTTCAGGCTGTATTTTCGGTGATTTGCAGTGCAGTTTTCAGGCTGTATTTCGGTGATTACATGGGCAATTTGGGGTGCAGTTTCTTGGTAAAATTAGGGCTGTTTTTCAGGTGCAGTTTCAGTGAAGGATGGACAGTTTTAGGCTGTGATTTTCGGTGGTTGTAGGGCTGCTGGATGGGGCTGATTTGAGGTAAAAGAAAGCAATTTTCTGGGGTGAACTGTTTCGGTGGAAGAAGGTAAGTTTTGTGGTGACTGGTCACGACAATTGGAGGGTGTTTTAGGCTATTGGTTTCAGCGAGGGAGAGGGTTGGTTTCTGGTTGTGTTTGTGCGTGAATGTGGGCTAATGGAGGCTGTTTTTGGCGTGAAGGAGAGGGCTGTTTCTTGTTGCTATTTGGCGTCAATGCTCTAGGGGGAGTGAAGGGTTGGTTTATGGTCATTTTATAAGAAAAGCTAGGGCTTTCCTTGTACGGGTAGAGAAAGTATCATGCAATTATGGGGGGTATCTCTAATTAGTGTGTCATAAGGAAAAATCTATTCACTTTAGGAAGGTAATTTGTGAGATTTGATTTGGTTTTATTTAGTTTAGGCATGTGATTTAATTTAATTAGGAATGTGATTTATGAGATTTGATTTGATTCTTTTAATTCGGGAAGGTGATTTAATTTGATTCTTTTAATTCGGGAAGGTGACTTGATTTGATTTCAACATGTGTTTAATGTGTTAATTGTTATTTTGGATGGGATGGGCGTGTGGCATGGAAGGCTTGGGGAGTTTGTTTGGCCTTTTTTGTGGGCTTGGGCGTGTGGTTGGTGGTGTGTGGGCTTGGGTGTGTGGCTTGCGGGGGGTTTTGGGCCAATGATAAGTTTTAAAACAGAGGTCTAACGAGCAAACCCGAAGCTAAGCAAACGAATTAAATCCAATAAGGTATCAATTTCTGAATTTTCCCTTCCGACGTCTGTTTCCCGCAACTTAAAGGGTAGTGCCTCCGTACGAGGCTCATCATCGGGACTTATATGCAAAAATATAGTGCCTACAAGCATGATGTCTTTCCAAGTGCTTGATCATATTGTCATATCCACCAGTAAATTTGTACGAAACCCCACAATAATTGCATATTACTCTTGCACCTTCATTTTCAGTCTCGATTAAATGAAAATGAATTTTGAAAATATCGAATGAATGAGACTTAACTTCTCTTCTTCGTGTACCGATACTGGGGTCACTCTCTTGGGTTGGCACATTTGACATTGTGTTCTCAGATGAGCTTGCCATTTTTTGTTAAAGTAATTTTAAAGAATGAGAGAATTGAGAATGAGAAATTGTAGATGAGAGAATTGAGAATGAGAGAATTGTAGAAATTGAGATAATTGAGAATTTGTGTGTTGAAAAATTGAAAATGACCAATATTTATATATTTTTGGAATATTTTTTGATACCTAAAATGCCCCTAAAAATAGCTGTTTTATTAATGTTGTTAAGGGTAAATTATTAAATTACATATTTTATTTAATTTGTTTGGAATTTTGGCTCCCTGCCTAGCCCAACGACTACTAGCCGTTGGGAGCTACGGTTCCAACCGGAACTGTTTGGTTCCGATTGAAATAATAGAACCGCTGGAATCATCTGGTTCCAACGGTTTTACTTCGGTTCGGTTAGGGGTGAATCCTAACCGAACCGAAAAATTACAATAGCAAGGATAAAATTAATTCTGAGTATCAGATTTGAAAAACTACTACTCCGTGCTTTTTTAAAATCTGATGATGTTGAGTGGAAAAAAAGAGTGCTGATATAAAACATGGGCAACTTTAAGGTTTTTTATATTCGGTGGAAGGCGTGCTAAAATTCTACCAAACACGCCCTAAAATTTAAGGATATGAAAGAGTTCACGATATGATGTACGAATCCTCAAAAGATGACTAAGAATGTCCGCACTTTGTTTTCTTTATTATTATTATTTTTTTTGATAATCGGGGTGTCTATGTCACCTTATGAGCATCTCGATCTAATTCTCAAAACTCGTGCTCTGTGTTCTTGCAAATTTCTCAGCACAGATCAAATCGATATTAATATGCACCCGGATTTAGATCCATGGGCTCGAAGTTAGACCGAATTAGAAGACTAAACAGGGGCTATTTGAGTTACCTCTGGAACACAAAACACTAGAGAAAGGAAAGTAAATTCCATAAGTCAAGTGAAAAAGTTCTTATGTGGGTATTGATAGGCGTAAGCCCACCCCAATTTTTGTTTCAATATATTTTTTTTAGAACCAAAGTCATCCCTTCGTATTAAGTAATATGGGAAGAATTCATTATCTTACCCGGTGGTATCATCTACCATTTACATATTTAAGGTCTATTTCAATTATTAATTTCGTGTTAGGGCTACCGTCTCAAACATATACAGGGGATAAATACGCATCATTTCAGCATTCCCACATGTTTCATTTCTCTGCCCCATCTTGTTATATTCCCTGCTATCAGTTATATAGGTAGAAGTGGGTCAAGTCCGTATCGCCCCGGAGTAACAGCTGCGTCCGGATCTAATCTATCTACTCGATAATTCATTCAGTGACTTCACGATCGCCAAAGAAGTTATAAGAAGCATCAAACATTTCCGATGAGATCCATGGAGCAATTCTTAGATAGCAAGTACTAGCCCAGATGCGACTTCATAAAAGCAATTAAAAAGAAGACTGAAAAGAATAAAATGCACATAATGGGCATTATAGTGATTCCTACTGATCCTATGAAATGTATGAAAAATTTATTTTAGATAAATCAAAAAATAACCGAAAATGGTATGGTTGACATTTCACATGGTTGAAAATAAAACTCATAGCTCGAATCTCTTAATAAATCACCAAGAATCATTCATTTACAATTAAAAAATGTAAAATAATCTAAGTATTTTTAGTTATGTCATTATAAATAACGATCATTTTAAAACAAATCGGTCAAAATCGATTAGGTCGAATTGCTCAATTAATATTTTGTGATTATTCGCCAAGTAATCGGTACTTCAATAGCACACCTTTTGATGTTCACTGAGGAAATTCTAAACTTCTAAAATATGGAACTCTAAGTTTAGTAATCTCAAAATTATAAAAAGTTAACCAAAACCATTGTTATTTTTTTAAGGAAAGATACAAAAAAATACCTTATGGTTTCGATTATTTGAGAAATGAGGACTGTGATTTTTTGGTGACAAAAGACTACCATGTGAATTCATCCATTAGCAAAAACCGGCAAAACTAATAACATTATTTGTATGTGATGATGTGGCATGAGTATTTCTGTCATTCCATATTTCCACTGTTGGGATATATGCCATAGAGTTTCATATAATTTGTAAACATAATTATTTGATAAAATAAAATATGCATGATTCATTTATCAATTATTTTGATTTAAATCGTATATTATAAATTATATAGTTTACCCTTGATTACTTATGTGAATTCAGACCTAATGTATGAATGTCATACACAAGAAGATTTAAGTGTTAAGTTAGTAATCTAAAATAGTCCATAAATAGCAAACAAATCAGATATTTTATTTGTGGTTTATCTATAGCTGCGGTCCATTATGCGGTCCATTATATAAATATATGGCGACCTTGATCCGGGATCGTTCATGTGATGATATGAGAATGAAGTGACCTTATATGATGTGATCATATAACACTGGACTCAGATAGAAATGAATTTTTTATAATATCCGTTAAATGAATAAATTAATTTCAATCTACTAGATGGCCATATATTGATCGATCTGAATCCTGAGTGTAGTACGAACTTCTGCATGACAGACTATATCCTTTGATTTACAAAGGTGAGGTTGGTGTTGAAATCTCGATCAACAGCTATATACTTTGGGGAGGTGATTTGCCGGGGATGTTTTACATAGATATGAAGTTCATTCATTCTTGCGAGAAATTGATGAGTATCTTCCTTAAGGGTTGATTTATTACTTGAATGATTAGAACGCTTGAGTATTTCTATTACGAATAGAAAGATTTATATTCATAATAATTATGAATAAATCGTTCATTAGAGAATCAATGATATTTAAAGTAAAAATAATTAAATTGGTATAATGGACATTTAGACTTGACTCCAATTATGAGATACTCGTGAAGGGTCAATTGGTATGTAATGATTATATCGATGGATGCCGACGTAGTTTAGCTTATTTTATATATCTACGACAACGAGAGTGCAACTTTAGGTTTTTAGTGAAATAACTTAAAGTTAATATTTCGAAATATTTAATTAAAGAGGTTTTAATTAATATTTCGGGATTATTTGAGCTCGAAACTGCAGGTCATTTGGTCATCGTGATAGTTCGATATATTATAACAAATCATATCATAATTGGATAGTCCAATTATGAACTCATATGCATAATAATAGATTATATTAAAATTATTTTTGTGATTAATAATTGAAGTCACACTTGAAAACTTTATTAAATAAGTTTAATATAAAGTTTTTATTATTTATTGATTATGATATAATCATATACATTTATATTTATATTTTATAAATATTAAATTATATGATAATTTAATTAAAATGTGTATTAATATTTTATATTAATACATATTATTTCAAAATGAGTTACAAAATATGTATTAAGGTGGAGATTTAATGTCTTCATTATGAAGATATTTAATCATGAACTTTGTTATTATAAAATTTGAAAGGTTTGGCAAAAAAAGGCCCAAGGGTTTAAGGATATAATGGCAATTTCAATTATAATTATGTTAACTTAAACCCTGTCATATAAAAACAAAAGTTGTTTTGATTTATGACCTAATTCTTTTTACAAACCCTAGCCATTTTTCCCTCTCAAGTGTTGAAAGGAAGAAAAAAATAGTGTGATATTTTTCTCTAAATAATTTAGAGAATAAGAAAATATGAGTGAAGCCCGTATTTCGTTTTGTTGATAACGAAAATATCACGGAAGGCCGAGTAGTGTTGACAAAACCATATTCTCATTCTTCTTCGAGGCTAATTCGGGGTTATCTTTGGGCAGTTTCAGAGGTTAAAAAACACTCATAACTATTGCAGAAGATTGATCATAGTGAGCATAATTTGTGGTACAGTAGCATCGAATAGTAATCGTGAGTCCTGCAATAGTGAATAGTAACCATGAGTATCGTAGAAGCGAGCAGTAACCGCGACTATTGTAGCACGACTGTAGCAATGAACTGTAGCAATGAATAGTGACAACGAGCACTGTAGCGTGAACACTGAAATTATTACTGTTCAAAAAAAAAAGGATCTAATTTATATGATGAACACTAAAAATACACATTTATTAAAAGAAAAATCAATCATTTTACACTTGTAGTTTTATTTATTCCTTTTTATTTAACATAATAATTAAATTTATGTTTTATATATTTTTATTGTGATTTTTATTTCTTATGTAGGAAAAATAATATTTTGGATGCATAATTAGAAAATTAGACATGACATTTGGATTTTGGATGCCAAAAACTTAAAAGGGCGTTCTAACAGTATATAAATTCAAAAATTTCAACCATGCGCGATTTTCGTATTTTGGCCATAATTTCTTACTCCGATATTGGATTGAAGTGATTCCAGTTCCAGATGAAAGAATATTCAAAGATCTACAACCTTGCTGCTGACAAGATTATCTAATTCTGAAGTTTTCAATATCGAAATTGATGAAAGATCCAAAGTGTGTCATTTGTAAATATAAAAAAAAAAATTAAACAAATATTTGGTGGAGGGTCACATCCACCTTTCAGTGGATACCCCTCCACCTTGACAATTACATTGCAATTGCTTTGGCAATTGTCAGGAGGTGCTGAGCACCTCTTGCTATAAATAGAGGTGTTCTACACGTTATTCCTCAACTTCATTCACACGATTTTCTATGTAATTTTGTGAAGGGATCCGGCTCTTGTGTGTTTCATTTTGTAAGCTTTTTCTTGTAATTTTTTTAGTAATAAAATTATGTGTGTTTTTATTCAATTATGAGTAGCTAATTTCTTTTTGCTGAGAAAAATGAGAAGCTTATAATATGAAAATTTAGATTAATCTCACTTATATTATAATATATAAATTATAATCTAATTATTAATATTATTTCAATTATGGATTAATTATTGACAAAAACTTTGTTACGCTTATATGACTAATTTTATTTATTTGGCATAATTGAGTACCTAATTGGACTTGTTATAGACAAAATTATCACTGTGTTTATGGCTGATTTTAAATGTTTTGGCATAATTAATTAATGAAATAAACTATTAGGTAATAATGACAATGTATTTATTATAAAAAGTGAGATTCTAAATTTGAATATAAAAGTGGATCATCTAGCCCCCAATATTTTATTTTATTATTACAGTTCAATTTAAAATTTCCAATCACTTAAAAAAAATCAATCTTTTTTTTCACTCAAAATATTATTTCATCTTATTAAATCTATTCCCTGTGGACCGACTCGGACTTACCAAATTATTTTATTACTTCGACACTCTTATACGTGGGAGTAAACAAACACTTTTGAGCGTGTCAAGTTTTTGACGCCGTTACCGGGAAATAAATTAGTGGATATAATAATCCTTGTACAGTTTTTCTTTCCTTTTTGTACTTTTTATTTTTTATTTTTTATTTTTTGTACATCTCATTTCTTTCATCTTTGCATTTGTATAGATCAAAATATCCTGATTGATCCTAAATGAATCCTGAACTATGAAATCTCACATACAAACATATCTTGTTCTTAATTCTTTAAGGTTATATGAGATAGATAAATCAATTTAAATATAGCTTGCATTTTGCCAAAAAATTTATTGAACCATCCCCATCTATACATTATTCCATAATTTTTTTTTATGAGCACCTAATTCGAGAAATTGAAACAGCTGAAGGAGAAATTCAATTGAGAGGTGAATTGACAAGAATCAGAATTGAGATATGAATTGACAAGAATAAGATGACTTTTTAGATCTAAATCACTTCATTTGTATTTTCTTTATGTCTTTTTTCTTTTTGTCAATTTAATTTTTTAATTTTCCCATTTTTTATTATTTTCATTTTAAAACTATTAAAATTTTTTAGCATATAGTTTGTATTTAGATTGCATGAAACATTGGTCTCGATCCTCTAGCGGTAGATTAAATATAGATTATCTATCACATTCATCGTCAGTCAAAATGGTCTAGAACCAAAATGAAAATCCACCAACCCAAGTTGAAAATCTAGTTGATCAGGAAGAAAATGAGTCTCAGCATGACGATCTTAATTATCTTAGGATACTTATTTTAGGGTTGGTGCTCTGAGCGCCAATCCAGATCATATTTATGTCCGATTCATAAATACGAGCAATATATTTTTTCATAATATTACTAATTTAAATGGTAGCACATCTTGTCTTTTATATACGTATTCGATCTAATTCGATTAGATTGAAACTATATCTGGTTTAGTGATATGTATATATATTAGACAAAGACCCTATGATTTACAACGTAGTGCGCAATTACAACATAGTTTGTAATTGACATTGGGAAATGTCACTATAAGTTGTTATATCCTTAAATAAGTTCCTGGTCAAGATTTATTGACACGGGTCGGTTAGTAAAATCCGTTGAGACCAATACATGTCGTATATCGGACTTGGTCCGATGGTTTATCCCAATGAACCACGAATCTTGGGAGACTCGTATAGACGTGTAGGTGTTTATTTGATAAACATTGAATGACTCACCGAAGATTTCCTAATAGATGGTACACCAACATCAATAGGAATATTCTCGGGTTGAGTTAGTGCATAATGATTCTTGACTTGAGATACTACTGTGGATATATGAGTATCCTCCACACTTAGATAACAGTCACATCATCGATCTATTTAGTGTTGGGTTCTCTAAGAACTAGCCAAGGATCTAATAAGCATAAAATTTGTGTGAAAATCAAAGTAAGTTGCGGAAAAAATACTCACATTGATCGGCATGAGGATGTAGGATTTCAAAAAAATTTCTCATTTGTGTAGTGCTAAGCTCCTCTTTGTATGAATGATTTAGCTCAAGCTTGAACTTAGAATTCCAAACTCTTGGATAGTTTCCCTAACACCTTTGAATGACCCCTTTTGTGTGCTAGCACTTAAGATTTTTGAATCAAAAATCAAGAATGTGAACCCTAGGTTCATGCCACAATGGAGAGAAAGAGAGGAAGTGATTCGACCCTAGGCCAAAAAGATGAAGAGAGAATATGTTTTTGTTACTTGTGTTGTGTGTAATTGTTTTCCAAAAAACAATTACCTATTACCAAAATCAAATTTGGTAAAAGTCATTCCAAATGACATAAAGTAAGCTTGTGTGTTTTACAAGCTTCCACCAACCACCAACTTCCATCAACCAAAAGGTAACAAAGTTGACTAGTGATGCGACTTGTGTGTGTGCCCCACTTTAATTCAAAATCCGAGTAGGCTCGCAAACACATTCCAGGCTCGGGTTCATTAATTCCAAATTAACGAATTTTCCGTTGCGACTTAATTAAATCAAATTTAATTAAATAATTATGCCTAGCAAAATTACTATTAAAGTCGCTTACGAATTAATTCTAAATTAATTCGTTTGCCGAATTAAAATCCAATTTTAATTTCACTTCGAGATCTAATTTCATTTAATATATCGAATATATTATTTTATCGATTAATTCTAAATTAATCGTTCTCTCTATTCTATTCAAGTTTTATCCCAGATAAATTCTTGTTGTAATTAATCCTAGATTAATTTTCTCTCTCATAATTAATCCTTGATTAATTCTGTTCGAGTCAAACGTCATCGGTGCATATTCGGGAAGTGACCCATGAGATCCCTGGATATGTTGGCAGTAAATTCGGTCGTCGGACTATCCGAACACATGCGTACCCGATACCACGTTCCTACCGATTTACAAGACATGGTTGGCTTCTAGCAAAGCGCTGTGCCTACCCAATTCTCCAGAAATATTATTTGAGGAATATATAATCTATGTCAGACGTAATATACGTAGTATTGCGTATTCCGTACACATGCTAGGCCTAGGGCTGGAATTGTGTCTGCCCCGTACAAAGCATAATCTATGTCAGATCTCTGGTAACTAGTCTCTATAATCAGATAATCATGACCTAGTCATATTATCCCGATGACTGCAGTACTTAAGAGTACTAGTTCCGTATCCTACGTGATCATCATCTCCATATGACTGAAGTGATACTTCCATCTTGACATCACACCCAATACATTACGATTCTCAGTATACCCATAAGAGGCGTACACAGAACCTGTTAAAGCCCCGGACGACCAAAACCAAAGTTCTCATAAAGGTTTAATCATTAAATATCCCTAGTCAGAGTATTATCAAGATTGAACATCGATAATGCGTAAAAGACTAGTATTACACTTGTGCGCGTTGTGGGAGCATAACGACATAGTTCTCATATATTTGGGGTATATGATACTCATGCAAGTGTAATAGGAGGTTGTGTTTACCGATGGTACGGTAACAGCTTCGCTCTGGAGAGACCCCTCATAATTCCATTGGTAGTATGACTATGTGTCTATGGAAGTCCGAATCAGGGTAGGTGTATTTGGTCTTAACCTGATACTTGCACCGCTAATACTTGCAACAATCAATATACTTTGGTTTTGGTCATCCAAGGCTTTAACAGGTTCTGTGTACGCCTCTTCTGGGTATATTGAGAATCGTAGTGTATTGAGTGTGATGTCAAGATGGAAGTCTCACTCCAGTCATAGTGGAGATGATGATCACGTAGGATACGAAACTGGTTCTCTTATATGCTGCAGCTATCGGGATATTATGACTATGTCATGTTTACCCGATTATAGAGACTAGTTACCAGAGATCTGATATGTGCTTCGTACGGGGCAAACACGATTCCAGCCCCAGGCCTAGCACGTGACATCCGATGATGGATCGAAATACGCAATACTACGTATACTACGCCTGATATAGATCACATATTATAGTAAGAATATTTCTGGAGAATGGGTAGGCACGATGCTTTGCTAGAAGCCAACCATGTCTTGTAAATCGGTAAAAATGTAGTTTTAGGTACGTACGTGTTTGGATTGTCCGACGACCGGATTTACTGCCAACATATCCGAGGATCTCATGGGTCGCTTCCCGAAGATTCACCGATGACGTATGACTCGCACTTTATTAATCTGTGATTAATTTGTAGAGAGAGAAAATTAATCTGGGATTAATTACGGAGATATTTTATCTGGGATAAAATATTATTTAAAGAGAGAGAACGATTAATTTGGAATTAATCGATAAAATAATATATTCGATATATTATACAAATTGGATTTCGACGCGGAATTGAAATTAGATTTTAATTCGGACGAACGAGTCAATTTAGAATTAATTCGTTAGCGATGTGAATAGTAATTTTGCTAGGCATAATTATTTAATTACGTCGCAACAGAAAATTCGTTAATTCGGAATTAGCGAACCCGAGCCCGAGAGTGTTTGCGGGCGCACTCGCATTTCGAATTCAAGTGCGCCCACAAGTCACATCAAGCGTCAAATCACTAGTCAATCAATTGATGTGATGTCTAGTCACTTTGAGTGATGTGACAACTTGTCACTAGTGATTGATGGTGGTAGTTGGAAGTCATTAATTACAACTTTTGGCTCCAAATATTTGTTGACTTTTCGAAAGCCTTTTACAAAAATTTGGTCTATCTTTATTTGATTTTTGGAAAATCAAATAAGTGTATTAGATACACAAACCAACTTCTTCTCTCTCACTCTCTCCCTCTCACGCCCAAGGGGTAATTTTCTTCTTCTATTTTTCTGCTTTTGCCGAGAACTAGATGAAGTGATAAGGGAATTTTGCGGCAAAATTTTCGAGGTGCTAGCACGCTTTAAGGGTCTTGAAAAGGTGATAGGGAAACCCACCCGTGGACATGGAATGCACACACCAAGCTTGGAGCTTGAAGGACCGAAAATGGAGCTCAAAATTTTGAAGAAAGCCGAGAGTTCAAGGAGCCAAAGCTTGAAGATTTTTGTGTTCCACGCATCGCCATATCCGATCAATGTAAGTATGATTCCGCCATTCTTTATTGTTGTATTCACACATATTTTATTGCTTGAAATCGACATTGGGACTAATCTAGAAACCCAACAATGGTATCTTGAGCCATTTTGAGCATGAAATGAACTTAGGGTAAAATTTGGGTAAAATCAATTTGAGCATGATTTGATAAAATTGATTGATTGAGTATGCTTGAATGATGATGTATTGAAGTTGTATATGATCAATTTCTTGAAAAGTTGATTGGATCAATTTTTGCCCAAAATCTTGGCTTGGCCGAATGGTATACTTGCCCTAATGTCATGGTATTTTTTGATTTTAATCATTGGATGAGTTGAAATCATTTGGAAATGTTGATTATGGATTTAATTGGATTGAATTCGGAATCGATTTGAAAAACCCTAAAATGTCGTGACTTTAAGCATGTAAAATGATATGATTTTTTGATTCAAATATGTTGGACATATGTTGATGATAATGAGCATAATTAATTGAGTAAATTAGTGTTTTGGAAATGTTAATTTGGTTAATTAATTATGGCATACACTTTAGATTAATTAATTGTGAATTTGGAATTTTGTAAGTTAATTAATTGGGCCAAATTTGGAATTGGGCTTGTAAAGTTTTAATTGGGCTTAATGGGCTTGGTTGGGCCAAGTTTGGTTTAGGCTAATTGGTTGGATCCAATTGGGCCCAAAACCATATCCATAAAGTCCAATTATGACTTAATGGACCTTTAATAATAATTGGGCCTAATGAGTCTAAATTGGTTTCTTGTCAAATAAGGGTGATTCCTTAAATGGGCTTTGGTATTTGGGTTTGACCCATATTGACCAAAAGTCCATGCCTTAAGAAATTAATTAAAAGCCAATTGGACTTTAATTAAATTAACATTGGATGTTAATCGGGCTTTGAGACCCGTAACGATTAGATTTGGAATCTAAGTCGTAAAGGCTCGTTAAAAAGTGTAATTATTTAATTTGGAATTAAATAAATGAATTAATATTAAATACAAATTAAATTGGATTTAATGTTGTAGTTTAATTTAATTCAAGAATTCGTAATTTGAGTACTTATTCGCAAAACGAGTTTGACTCGCGCAAAATCAAATCGTTGTTTGAACATTGGATGGTCATTAATTTCAGATTAATTAATTGGATTAGATTGATTGATAACATGCTTTGTGTGAATACATGGATGTGATGTATGAATAATGTATATCAGATGGATATTAGATGGGTGAGGGCAATTTTGGAAATTGTTGTAATAAATTTAGAATAAATTAATTGGACCTGCGTGTCCAGCCTATTACCTTTTGACTCTATGTATTTCTCTTCTCACCTATTCCCCTCAATGTAAATGAGGTTTCTTTAGAAGTGTTATGTAATTGGGTAGAAGTAATACTTGTGCTAGCGGGAGAGAGGAAATGGTGAGATTTGTTCTAGGAACAATGTTTAAGTATCCATCCGCATATCATTATTATATTTATTTACTTACGCGCCTTATTATGTGTTTAGAATGCATGTTTAATGGTGTATGATGATGAGACCTAACAAAGATAATTAATTGGTTGCCAATTACGCGAAAAATCCTCAGAACATATTAAACGTTTTTCCTTCCATTGAGTGATTCTTACTCAAGATCCAAGACTGACACTGGTTTGTTGGCCAAAGTCAAGACCTTTATCCGTCGCGGATATGTTTGAATCATGAAGGCTTTGTTCCATATCGATGTCTTGTCCAAGTTGTGATTTGTTGGCCAAAGTCAATATCACTTCTTGTCCATCGACATTGATTACGAAGCTTTCCAAGGTCAATGGGTTCCGTTTAACTGGGATCATTAAGTTTGTTGTGCCAAAGCCAAGGCTTAATTGATTCAGAGGAAAAAGGTTAGGCAATATATTGGATATATTGGCATATATAAGATATATGTTTCGGACTTGGATGTCCACCTACTGGATCTAGGAATTGGATGAGATCTAATTGATCTTAGAGATCTACCTAGTTAATAATCATACAATTTGTTGGCTAAAGTCAAGATTGTGTGTTATTTAACGGGATCCTAGCCCACTAGGAAACAAGGTTTCCCGAGTAGTCCACAGAGGGTTAGAGGCTCGCCGAAAAATAGTGGGAGGCAAGTATTAAATTCGCAATATTCGTTTAGTTACTTGCCATAAGCGCTCATTTCAATTTTTCGTCAATACGTAATTATTTATTAGTTGGACTAATATTTAATCGTTGTTTTAATAAAACAGTTGGACTGTATTCAAACTATTTCAATTAATAGTTGATTTTATAATTGGATTATAGTAATCAATATAATTGAATTAACCTAATTAGTAATTATTATAATAAATAATACCTAAAATCGTTGATTAAATAGTTGGACTATTAGAATCAAGATAATTGAAAGATTAGTGTTTAGAACATAATCCTGGGTGAAAATGTATTTAAACGACTTAAATTTTCAAATTGGGAATAATGTTTCAAGATAGTCTTAAAACTAAGAAGTTACTTTATTTGATAAAATAACATCTTAGGCCTAAGCCTGGAGTTAAGCAAATAGTAGAACATGATATTTAGAATATTCATGTGATGATAACTTTAGTGCTTAATCCGTTATGCTTGCCGCAAAGAATCCTTAATTTCTTAGTCAGAACTAAGGATTAAATCATTATAGTATGATATTGAAATTGAAGGATCTTCATAAATCTATCCTTAGATCTTAGAAGTAAAAATTGCAATACATAACTCTTGGAGAGTTAATGGCTATTCTCAATGAGACAAAGCCGAAGTTTGCAATAGGGCAAGAAGCGCAAGGCACATCTTACTTCGACATTCCGGAAGGCCAAGGCTTGGCCAAAAGCTTCTGGGGTGTGGAAAAGGGGCAAAGGCAAAGTCATTATAATCTTCTGGGAAGACATAGGACATATCCCAAGATATCTGCCTAAACTGTGGCAAACGGGGTCACTGAAGTGTGACTGCCGTATGGACAAGGCAGACATGAAGGAATTGAAGACGGTGCAAGGATAGTCCTGAAAACTAAGAAGTTATTTTATTTGATAAAATAACATCTTAGGCCTAAGCTTGTAGTTAAGCAAATAGTAGAACATAATATTTGGAATATTCATGTGATGATAACTTTAGTGCTTAATCCGTTATGCTTGCCGCAAAGACTCCTTAATTTCTTAGTCAGAACTAAGGATTAGATCTTTATAGTATGATATTGAAATTGAAGGATCTTCATATATCTATCCTTAGATCTTAGAAGTAAAAATTGCAATACATAACTCTTGGAGAGTTAATGGCTATTCTCAATGAGACAAAGCTAAAGTTTGCAATAGGGCAAGAAGCGCAAGGCGCATTTTACTTCGACATTCCGGAAGGCCAAGGCTTGGCCAAAAGCTTCTGGGGTGTGGAAAAAGGGCAAAGGCAAAGTCATTATAATCTTCTAGGAAGACATATGACATATCCCAAGATGTCTGCCTAAACTGTGGCAAACGGGGTCACTGAAGCGTGACTGTCGTAAGGACAAGGCAGACATGAAGGAATTGAAGACGGTGCAAGGCTCCGACTTCAAATATGTTTGTTATAAACATGTTCACTACTAGTATTAAAATTGGATTTTAGATACTGGATGTGGTACATAAATATGTACTAATGCGCAAAATCTGCTTATCAACATGATACTGACTTCAGTAGAGATATACCTATGAATCGAAAACGGGACGAAAGTCGCTGTTTTAACCGTAGAAACCTAAGTTTAGGAACTACCCTTCAGGTGTGTACTTAAATTAGGAAACTGTTACAATGTAACTAGTTTGACTAGAAACATTATCTCTATATCAGGGTTTAACCCGTTGCGGGTATACCTTTATATTCTAGAACACTAAAGTGTTTCATTTTATAAAGATGATATTGAGATAAACACATTAGATGTGAATAACAGTATTTATATTTTGAATATAAATAAATCTCAAACGTATAATATGACAAACTAATTGCTCAAACTGAATTAATCAGTTGAGACTTATATGTGGCATTGTTGTCTGGGACACAATTAACAAGACTCGTATATCCCCACTTTCGAAGAGTGGATATTAGGACGGATTTGATTTCATTCAAATAATGTCTACGAATCTAGTTTATTAGGCAAAATGCCTAAAGCGCCTTTTACTTGGTAAAAGTACAAATGCCATCGATCTGTTAGCCCTCGTTCATAATGACGTAAGTGGGCCCATGTCTAGTTAGGCTAGAGGTGGATATGAATATTTCGTGACCTTTACGGATGTGGCATCGCGTTATGGTTATGTGTTTCTTTTGAAACACGAATCGGAAACTTTTGATTAATTCAAAGAGTTCGACACGAAGTACACAAACAGGTTGGCAAAAGTATTAAACATCATGATTGGACCATGATGAAAAATACTTAAGCAATGAGTTTCTCAAATACTTAAAAGAGTATAGTATTCTTTCAATAAGGACTCCTCCCGGAACACGTCGGTTTGACGGTGTGTCTGAACGGAGAAACCGAAGTTTGTTGGACATGATAAGGTTAATCATGAGTCGCTCTGAGCTACCATTTTCTTCAAATGGATACGCATTAAACAGTGCATAACTTATTTTGAATAAGGTTCCATAAAAATCTGTTAGACATACTTCATATTAGATATGAACAGGAAAGAAAACGAGTTTCTCATTCCTGGTGATTTGGGAATGCTAGGCATATGTTTGGATGATACCAAACTAGAACACAAATCGGATAAGTGCCTAATTGTGGGTTATCCTAGGGAAACCAAAGTATAGTACTTATACAACTCACAAGAGAACAATGTAATTGTTGCTCGCCATGCGGTTTTCCTAAGAGGAATACCTATATGCAGTGGTAAGTGGGAAGAAAGAAAAACTCGATGAAAATCGGAGTAATACTATTCCAGGCACCGATTCCTTAATGGAACACAAATAGTTCATCAATGATGAAACTATACCAATAATCTTCGAATACACAAGAACCGCGTAAGTCGGAGAGAGTCAGAAAAAAACCTGGGAGGTATGGGTTTCTGATCTCACCTCATAAAGATGTCAATCTTATTGAGGAATATAAACTGACTACGTATGAGGAAGTGATACTAGGTATCGACACCCAATTATGGCAAAGTGCCATGATGTCCGAAATGGATTCCATGTATATCAACTAAGTTTAGATACTGGTTGATGTACCGGAAGGCATTGTGCCTATTGGTACTATATAAGTCTTCAATGAAGACATACACGGAAGGTAACATACCAACGTACTAAACTAGGCTTGTAGCGAAAAGGTATCATTATCAACATAATGTCGATTACGACGAAACCTTTTAACCGTTGCCATGGTTAAATCCATTTGGATAATGCTTGCTATTGCTGCATGTTTCATTTATGAAATATGACAGCTGAATGCCAAAACTGCTTTCCTTAACGGAAACCTTTTGGAGGATGTTTACAACATCCTGACGGTTTTGTCGTACCATAACAAGCAAACAAGGTTTGCAAGTTAATTCGATCCATGGATGGATTGAAGCAAACATAGTGTTTTTGGAATTATCGTTTTGATGTAATCATAATGGTGTATGATTTAATTCAAAACAAAAATGATTCTTGTGTATATAAGAAAGTTAGTGGGAGCGCACTGATAGTGATTGTCCTAAAAATGAAGATATGTCATTTCTTGGAAATGATATTCCCATAAAACAATCGGTGAAAGCTTGGCTTTCATGAAAATTCTCCGTAGAATTTTCGGGAGAAACAACCTTTATTCTAGGAATAAGGATCTACTATGATAGATCTAAAAGTTGTTCGTACTCTCCGAGAACTCGTACATTGAAATAAATATACGTGACCTGGTGTCTCATACGCTTTGAGCATATGGAGTCACAATCGGGCCAATCCAAGTGATAGTCACTGGATTGATGTTAAGAACATCCTTTAGTATCTTAGATGAACTAAGGATGCTGTCTTATACTATAGAGAAGGAGAACTTGAAGTGACTGGGTTCACCGTTGCAAGTTTCCTAACCGATAAAAACGACTATAAGTCGTAACAACGGTACTATAAAGTTTGAATAACGGAACAGTGAGCTGGAAATCTTCCAAGCAAGATACTGTTACATAATAAACAACCAAAGTGGATTATTGCTGCAGCTGAGGCAGCAATAGAAGCCTTTTGGATAGATAATAATTCTAATCAGATTAGGAGTAGTTTTGTTAGCAGCTGAGCTAGGCTACATCACAGGCTAAAGAATTAATGGTCTCATCAACGATCCAGATAAATACTTCAAATATTCATCTTATTCGTTCGGATCATACATCGTGGCGAAGTGATGATCGAATAAATCGCATCATATGATAATCATGCAAATCCGCTGACGAAAGTCTTTCCTCAGTAGAAATTTGAGCGAACCGTACATAGTTCGGGTGTAGGACACTTGAGTGATTGGCTATAGGCCAAGTGGGAGATTGTTGGATAATTATGGCCCATAGCATCACTATTTGTACAGATCATGGTGTTGTTGTACAAATTAACTATGTGACAAATGAAATTGTTCTTTTATCATTTGTAATTAGATTACCAAGATATATAAATGATAAAAGGTCTTTATGATTAGTTCCGGATTGAGATGATATGAGACAATATCAATCCATAAAGGTTTAATCATTAAATATCCCTAGTCAGAGTATTATCAAGATTGAACATCGATAATGCGTAAAAGACTAGTATTACACTTGTGCGCGTTGTGGGAGCATAACGACATAATTATCATATATTTTGGTATATGATACTCATGCAAGTGTAATAGGAGGTTTGTGTTACCGATGGTACGGTAACAGCTTCGCTCTGGATAAACCCCTCGGAATTCCATTGGTAGTATGACTATGTGTCTATGGAAGTCCGAATCAGGGTAGGTGTATTTGGTCTTAACCTGAGACTTGCACCGCTACTACTTGCGACAATCAATATACTTTGGTTTTGGTCATCCAGGGCTTTAACAGGTTCTGTGTACGCCTCTTCTGGGTATATTGAGAATCGTAGTGTATTGGGTGTGATGTCAAGACGGAAGTATCACTCCAGTCATAGTGGAGATGATGATCACGTAGGATACAGAACTGGTTCTCTTATATGCTGCAGCTATCGGGATATTATGACTATGTCATGTTTATCCGACTATAGAGACTAGTTACTAGAGATCCGATATATGCTTCGTACGAGGTAGACACGATTCCAGCCCCATGCCTAGCACGTGACATCCGATGTTGGATCGAAATACGCAATACTACGTATACTACGCCTGATATAGATCACATATTCCAGTAAGAATATTTCTGGAGAATTGGGTAGGCACGGTGCTTTGCTAGAAGCCAACCATGTCTTGTAAATCGGTAAAAACGTAGTACTAGGTACGTACGTGTTCGGATAGTCCGAAGACCGGATTTACTGCCAACATATTCGGGGATCTCATTGGTCGCTTCCCGAAGATTCACCGATGACGTATGACTCGCACTTTATTAATCTGAGATTAATTAGTATAGAGAGAAAATTAATCTGTGATTAATTACGGAGATATTTTATCTGGGATAAAATATTATTTAAAGAGAGAATGATTAATTTGGAATTAATCGATAAAATAATATATTCGATATATTATACGAAATTGGATTTCGACGCGGAATTGAAATTAGATTTTAATTCGGGCGAATGAGTTAATTTAGAATTAATTCGTTAGCGACGTGAATAATAATTTTGCTAGACATAATTATTTAATTACGTCGCAACAGAAAATTCATTAATTCGGAATTAGCGAACCCGAGCCCGAGAGTGTTTGCGGGCGCACTCGCATTTCGAATTCAAGTGCGGCCCACAAGTCACATCAAGCGTCAAATCACTAGTCAATCAATTGATGTGATGTCTAGTTACTTTGAGTGATGTGACAACTTGTCACTTGTGATTGATGGTGGTAGTTGGAAGTCATTAATTACAACTTTTGGCTCCAAATTTTTGTTGACTTTTTGAAAGCCTTTTACAAAAATTTTGGTATATCTTTATTTGATTTTTGGAAAATCAAATAAGTGTATTAGATACACAAACCAACTTCTTCTCTCTCACTCTCTCCCTCTCACTCCCAAGGGGCAATTTTCTTCTTCTATTTTTCTGCTTTTGCCGAGAACTAGATGGAGTGATAAAGGAATTTTGTGGCAAAATTTTCGAGGTGCTAGCACGCTTTAAGGGTCTTGCAAAGGTGATAGGGAAACCCACCAGTGGGCATGGAATGCACACACCAAGCTTGGAGCTTGAAGGACCGAAAATGGAGCTCAAAATTTTGAAGAAAGCCGAGAGTTCAAAGAGCCAAAGCTTGGAGATTTTTGTGTTCCACGCATCGCCATATGATCAATGTAAGTATGATTTCACCATTCTTCATTCCTGTATTCGCACATATTTCATTGCTTGAAATCGACCTTGGGACTAATCTAGAAACCCAACATCATAATTGTCCAATAATCTCCCACTTGGCCTATAGCCAATCACTCAAGTGTCCTACACCTGAACTATGTACGGGTAGCTCGAACTTCTGCCGAGAAACAGTTTTCGTCAGCGGATTTGCAATGTTATCATCTGATGCATTTTATTCGATCATCACATCGCCACGATGTATGATCCGACGAATCAGATGAAATATTCGAAATATATACTTGGATCGTTGATGAGACCGTAATTCTTTAGCCTGTGTTGTAGCCCAGCTCAGTTGCTAACAGAACTATACCTAATCCAATTAGGATTATATAGATCTAAAATTGCTTATTTTGCTGCCTCAGCTGCAGCAATGTTCTGCTTTTGTTATTTATTCGGCAATAGTATCTTGCTTGGAATATTTCCAGCCCACTGTTCCGTTATTCAAACTATGTAGTACCCTTATTGCGACTTACAGTCGTTTTTGTCGGTTTGGAAACTTGCAACGGTGAACCCAATCACTTCAAGTTCTCCTTCTCCATAACTTAAGAAAGAATCCTTAGTTCGTCTAAGATACTTAAGGATGTTTTTAACATCAATCCAATGACCATCAACTGGATTGGCCTGATTGTGACTCCATATGCTCAAAGCAAATGAAACACCAGGTCGCGTACATATTTTTAATGTACGAGTTCTCAGAGAGGGTCAAAAACTTTTAGATATATCCCAGTAGATCCTTATTCTTAGAATAAAGGTTGCCTCTCTCAAGTATTCCATGAAGAATTTTAATGAAAGCCAAACTTCCACCGATTATTTAATATGGGAATATCATTTCCAAGAAATAATATGTCATCAACGTATAGGACATTCATTGTCAGTGCTCTCCCACTAACCTTATTATATACACAAGAATCATATTCGTTTTTAATGAAATCATATACCATTATGATCTCATCAAAACATTGGTTCCAAGAACGCAATGCTTGTTTCAATCCATAAATGGATCGATTTATCTTGCAAACCTTGTTTGCATGTTTTGCACGACAAAACCGTCAGAATATTGCATACAAACATCCTCCAAAAGGTTTCCGTTTAAGGAAAGTGATTTTGACGTACCATGTGCCATATTTCATAAATGAAATATGCAACATTAGCAAGCATTATCCAAATGGATTTAATCATGGCAACAAGTGAAAAAGTTTCATCTTAGTCGACACTATGTCGTTGACGATACCATTTCTGTACAAGCACAGCTGTGTACATTTGTATGTTGCCATCCATGTATGTCTTCCTTGAAGACTAATTTAGTACCAATATGCACAGTGCCTTCTGGTACATCAACCAGTGTCCAAACTTAGTTGGTATACATGGAATCCATTTCGGAAATCATGGCATTTTGCCATAAAAGGAGTCGATACCTTGTATCACTTCCTTATACGTAGCCGGTTCATCTTCCTCAATAAGATTGATATCTACATGAGGTGAGATCAGAAACCCATACCTCCCAAGTTGTTTTCTGACTCTCTCCAACCTATGCGGTACTTGTGTATTCGAAGATTATTGGTACAGTTTCATTATTGATGAACTGTTTGTGTTCCGTTAAGAAATCGGTGCCTGGAACAGTATTACTCCGATTTTCATCGAGTTTTACTTTTCTCCCACTTACCATTGCATATAGGTATTCCTCTTAGGAAAACCGCATGGAGAGCAACAATTACATTGTTTTCTTGTGAGTTTATATAAGTACTATACTTTGGTTTCCCTATGACAACCTACAAATAGACCTTATCCGATTTGGGTTCTAGTTTGGCACCATCCAAACATTCAATTATATACCGAGCATCCAAATCTTCAAGAATGAGAAACCCGGTTTCTTTCCTGTTCATATCTAATATGAAGTTTGTCTAACAGATTTACATGGAACCTTATTCAAAATAAGTATTACATTGTTAATGCATATCATGTGAAGGAAATTGGTAGCTCAGAGAGAGCGACTCATCATTAACCTTACTATGTCCAACAAAGTTTGGTTTCTCCGTTCGGTACACCTTCAAATTGAGGTGTCCCAGGAGGAGTCCACTGTGAAAGAATACCATACTCTTTCAAGTAATCTTGAAACTCATATGTTTAAGTATTTTACACTATGGTCCGACCATAATGTTTTTAATACTTTTACCGGTCTGTTTTCTTACTTCGTGTCGAAACTCTTTGAATTACTCAAAAGTTTCTGACTTGTGTTTCATAAGATACACATAACCATAACACGATTCCACATCCGTAAAGGTTACAAAGTATTCATATCCACCTCTAGCCTAGCTAGACATGGGCTCACTTACGTCACAATGAACGATGGCTAACAGATCGGTAGCACTTGCACTTTTACCAAGTAAAAGATTTTTTAGGCACTTTGCCTAATAAACTAGATTCGTAGACATCATTTGAATTAGAATCAAATTCGTCCTAGTGTGGGAACACAGAAACTGGACGACGCATGCTGTCCTAGGCTCGCAGTCTAGTCGGGAGTACGGAGTAGCCACGGGGGACTAAACCGAGAATAATAGAGTCGCCACCCGGTGTGAACCGGGAAAATGAGATTTAAGGCCGCACTCACCCCTCGCAAGGGAAGACCTCAAATCGTTGGGTTCGGAATGGTCCCTTACTTATGTCACTTGTAATGAAAGGATTTGTCTAATAATTTAATCAAGCTTAAGTAACACTTATTTCCAAGAGTATCATGCTTCTAAATCCATATGCGCAAAAAATAAAACTTACACCTAAATTTGCATATATTTCACATCTAAGATTACATGCTTGAAAGTACATCAAAGTAGCAACGAACATACAACTTCATTGGCATATTGTATTCATGGAACACCAGCACACACTAACCACACAAGCACACATAAAGGCGAATCAAATGATGGCGAACATGTGATTTCATAGACATATCATAAACAAATAGCCATTACATGTATATAATGCAAAAAGACACTTAAGGATGCAATTAGGCATTAAAGTAAGCATGCTATGACGTGGTGCAAAAGAAGATAACTAATATGGACACAAACACACATGTGAGCACTTTTCAAGTGGTACGTGGAATTGTATCCCAAGTACAGACCGCATTACCGTCCATTCGGAATCGGCTACGGAATTTATGTCTGGGTTTCCATCCGATATACTACAAGAAATAATACTCAAATTCTATCATGACATGGATATATGAATTGTAATACGTTAAGCCAATACTAAGGGATAGATGATGCAATCAATGGAATAAGTATGTTTTTCATTACGATGCGTACAAAGAAAATGATGACTATATGAAACTTCGTATACCCGATTGAACACATCTTATATTCAACCGAATATACATCAACCGGCGCGGCAAAGCATCGTGGTAAAGGATTTTAACCCCTCCAAATAGGGGACCTTTAATCCGACTTACTAAGCTCATGCGCTCGATTGCATCATGCATACAAAGAATAAAGACAATAACATCAAACTTAGTATGCCCGATTGAACATATCTCACATTCAACCGAACACACATCAACCGGCGCGGCAAAGCATCGTGGTAAAGGGTTTTAACCCCTCCAAATAGGGGACCTTTAATCCGACTTACTAAGCCCATGTGCTCGATTGCATCATACATACAAAGAATAAAGACAATAACATCAAACTTAGTATGCCCGATTGAACATATCTTACATTCAACCGAACACACATCAACCGGCGCGGCAAAACATCGTGGTAAATGGTTTTAACCCCTCCAAATAGGGGACCTCGCATCATGAATAAACAAGTAACATGCGGAATTCAAATGACGAAAAATAAATAAATCAAAGCAATATAAAACAAAAGAATGTGCCGTTTACTCAAGCGGTACGGGGAGTTGTAATCCGAGTACAGATCATACTACCATCCATTCGGAATCGGCTATGAAATTTATGTCCGGGTTTCCATCCGATATACCGCGAGAGTTGACACATCATTCATTTTATTCCAATGCCACAACATACAATATTTCACAATTCATGCACTTTCTATCTATTCAAGGGCCACAACATGCTTCATTCAAAAATAATCATGCAAATGAAACTCAATAAATAATAAAAATACAACCGAAAACAAGTGTGAAAAATACCCTCAGGTCTAACCTTTTATGTCGACTTTCGGACTTGCGTTTCACGGCCGTCGGAATGGCTATCACTCCGCAACTCTTCCGGTTCACCGGTTTGCGTTTTACCTCGCTGTTTCGCTGCTCAAGCTACTATTTTGACCTCCATTTTGCTGCTGTTTTCTCGCGGTTTCACTGTCGTATTGTTGCCGTATTTTGGTCACTGTTTTTGGTGTTTTAGGCTACTGTCTTGGGTGATTTTGGAGGGCTGTTCGGGGGCAGTTTTTGTCACTGTTTGGGGTGTTTTAGGGGCTGTTCCAGGGACTGGTTTACTCTCGGTTTACTCACTGTTTTGGGGTGATTTGTTCACTGGTTTGGGTAGTCGATGGGGACTGTTTTGGGTGTGACTTTCGGTCTGGTCAAGGATAGTTTTGGGAGTGGTTTTGTGTGCATGAGGTGATGATTTTGTGATGAGGGCTACCGTACGCATGATCTGCTAGTGAGAGCTGCCGAGAAGCTAAGGACTTGATGCGTGGAAGGCAGTGGCTTTGAGAAGGAGGCTGGTTGATGCGTGTAAGGCAGTGGCTTTGACGTGGGCGTGTGTGCTGAGTGCAGGTCTAGGGCTTTGACGTGGGCGTGGATAGAAGCTAGGGACGTGGCAGATTCAGTGAGGTGAGAGCTGATTGTAGTGTGAGGATGTGTTGAGGGTTTTAGCGTGAATAGCTATGGGGCAGTGAGTAGTTCGTCTAGGTGGAGGCTGTTTGTAAGGGTGTTTGTTGGCTAGTGCGTGGGGCTGTGTGGCTTTGTGGCTGCCGAGGGCTGGTGAACTGTTGATATTTGTGGCTGCCGAGGGCTGGTAAGGTGTGGATGCGTGCAGTGGCTGTGTTTGTTTTTGCCGATTGATTGTTGTGGGCTGAGTTAAGGTGGCTTTGATGTGTTTTAGTAGCTATGTGAGGGTGCATGTCTTGGCAGTACGTGAGAGGAGTTACGTTGAAGGCTTTGTGTTTGTGAAGGCTATGGCTTGGCGTGGAGTAGGGTTTCTTTTGGTCTGTTTGTATTTTTTTTGTGAAGAGCCGTGTCAGAGAGAGAAGTGAAGATGAGAGAAGCTATCTAGGGTTTATTTTTGTTGTTGTGCCGTGAGTGGGGAGTGTGAATGAGAGAGCTCTTAGGGTTGATTTAGTGTGTGTTTTATAGTTGTCAATTAGGGTTTGCATGGATAGGGATTTGTAATATCTAATTAGTGTCACAAAAGAAAATATATATGGATTGGGGGACAAATTTTGGTGAATTAGGAAGGTTGAATATTTGATTGGCTTGGTTTAGGAATACAATTTGTTAGATTATGAAGTCAATATTTTTAATTGGTTATGATTGATTTTAATTAGGCATAATATTTCTTTAATTTAGTATATAATATTTTAAGTTAGGAAGTTACAATATTTTAATTTTGGTATTAGATTTTAATTAAATATTAGTTTAATTTAATTTAGATTTATTTTAATTGGTTTAATTTTAATTAGCTTTTAATTTGATTTAAATTGGAATTTAATTTAATTTGTTTAATTTAATTTCAATTAGCTTTAATTTAAATTAATTTAATTTGTGACATGTGTTTTAAATGTTTTAATTTTTTGGATTGGGCTTGGGTGAGATGAGCTTGGATTTATGCATGAGGGCTAGATGTGGGGTTTTGGGCCAAGGTTAAGTGTTTGCGGGTTTTTTAGGCTAAATGTGCTTTAAAACGGAGGTCCACTAGCGAGCCCGAAGCTAAACAAGCGAGTCAAATTCGACAAAGTACTGATTTCCATCTTTTCCCTTCCGACGTCCGTTTCCCGCGGCTTCCGCGACTTAAAAGGTAGTGCCTCCAAATGAGACTCATCATCGGGATTTTTATGCAAAAATGCAGTGCCTACACATAGTATCCACTCTTCAAAAGTGTGGATATACGAGTCTTGTTTATGTGTCCCATACAACAATGCCACTTTTAAGTCTCAACAGATTTATTCAGTTTGAGCTTTTGTTTGTCATATCATATGTTTGAGATTCATTTATATCTAAATATAAATTCTGTTATTCACATCTAATGTGCTTATCTCAATATCATCTTTATAAACTAAACATTTAGTGTTATAGAATATAAAGGTATACCCGCAAATGATTAAACTAGATACAGAGATAATGTTCCTAGTCAAACTAGATACATTATAACAGTCTCCTAATTTAAGTACATGCCCAAAGCGCAGTTCCAAAATTTAGGTTTCTACGGCCAAAACAATGACTCATGTCCTCTTTCCGACTCATAGGTCGATCTCAACTGAAGCCAGTCTCCTGCTAATCAGCATATCTCGCACATCAGTACATATATTTATGTACCACATCCAGTATCTAAAATCCAATTTTAAAACCAGCAGTGGACATGTTTATAACAAACATACCTGAAGTCGGAGCCTTGCCCGTCTTCACTTCCTTCATGTATGCCTTGTCCATACGACAGTCACGCTTCCAGTGACCCCATTTGCTACAGTTTAGGCAGACATCTTGGGATATGTCATTTGTCTTCCTAGAAGACTGTGACGATTTTTCCTTTGCCCCTTTTCACATCCCTAGAAGTCTTCGGCCAAGCCCATACCTTCTGGGATGTAGAATTAAGATGCGCCTTGCGCTTCTTGCCCTTTTGTAAGCTTTGGCTCTGTCTCCTTGAGCATAGCCATTAACTCTCCAAGAGTTTTCTATTGTAATTAGTACTTCTAAGATCTAAGAATAGATCTATGATGATCCTTCAATTTCAATATCATACTATAAGGATCTAATCCTTAGTTCTGACGAAGAAATTAAGGAGTCATTGCGGCAAGCATAACAGATTGAGCAATAAAGTTATCATCACCATGAGTCTTCCAAACCTCATGCTCCACTATTTGCTCAACTCTGGGCTTAGGCCTAAAAGGTTTATCTCTCAAATAGAATAAATTCTCAGTTCCTAGGACTATCCTGAGGTTCTTTTCTCAATCTGAAAATTAAAGCTGTAAAAGACATTTTCACCCAGGATTATGTTTTAAACGCTAATCTTTCAGTTATCTTGATTTCAATAGTCCAACTATCCAATCAACGATTTCGGGTACAATCGAATATAATGATTACTATAGTCTAACTATATAATCAACTACTATTGATTGGTTAAATTCAAATATATTGATTACTATAATCCAATTATATAATCAATTATAAATAAAGTAGTTTGAATATAGTCCAACTGTTTAATTAAAACAACAATTGAATATTAGTCCAACTAATATATATATATATTTTTAATGACGAAAAATGAAATGAGCGCGTATTGGCAAGTATCTAAACGAAGTTGCAAATTTAATACTTGCCTCCCACTATTTTTCGGCAAGCCTCTAACCCTATGTGGAGTACTCGGGAAACCTAGTTTCCTAGTGGGCTAGGATCCCGTTAAATAACACACAATCTTGACTTTGCCTAACAAATTGTATGAAACTTAACTAGGTAGATCTCTAAGATCATTTGGATCCTATCCAATTCCTAGATCCAGTAGGTGGACATCCAAGTCCGAAATATATATCCAATATATGTCAATATATCTGATATATTCCCTAACCTTTTTTCCTCTAAATCAACTAAGCATTGGCTTTGGCTCAACAAGCTTAATGAAACCAGTTAAGCGTGACCCATTGACAGTGGGAAAGCTTCGTAATCGAGGCCGATGAACAAGAAGTGACTTTGACTTTGGCCAACAAATCACAACTTGCCCAAGGCGTACGATATGGAACAAAGCCTTCATGATTCAAACACATCCGCGATGGACAAAGGTCTTTACTTTGGCCAACAAACCAATGCCAATCTTGGATCTTGAGAGAGAATCACTCAATGGAAGGAAATCGCTTAATATTTGTTGAGGGTTTTTGTAACGATTTGGCAACCAATTTATTATCTTTAATTCGGTCTCATCATACACCCTTAAGCATGCATTCTAAAAGCATAATAAGGCGCGATAAAATTAATAATGATATGCGGATGAATATACAATACATTTTGTTCCTAGAACAAATCTCTCTCTTTCCTCTCTCCCGCTACCACTATTTTAACTTACCCAATTACATAATACTTCTAAAGAAACCTCATTACATTGAGGGGAATTGGTGAGAAGAGAATTACAAAGAGTTAAGAGATAAAGGCTGAATACACATGTCCAATTTAATAAATTCTAAATTTATTACAACAATTTCCAAAATTGCCATCACCCATCTAATATCCATCTGATATACATTATTCATACAATACATCCATGTAGTCACACAAAGCATGTTATTCAATCAATCTAATCCAATTAATTAATCTTTGAATTAAGTGATCATCCAATGTTCAAATAACGATTTGATTTGCGCGAGTCCAACTCGTTTAAGAATAAGTACTCAAAGTGCGTATTCTTGAATTATATCGAACTACAATTTTAAATCCGATTTAATTGGTATTCAATACTAATTCTTATTTAATTCCAAATTAAATAATTACACTTTATTAATGTGCCTTTTAGACTTAGATTCTAAACTCAATCTTAATGGGTCTCAAAGGCCCAATTAACATCCAATGTCAATTAATTAAAGTCCAATGGGCTTTCAATTAATTTCTTAAGGCATGGACTTTGGCAACCAAAACCAAATAAGAAATCACCCTTTGCCATAAAATTAATTTTGGCCAATAGGCCCAATTAATTATTTAAAGGCCCATTTATTATATTTGGATTTTATGGAATGGTTTTAGGCCCAATTTGGATCCAATCCAATTGTCCTAAACTAAATTGGCCCAACCAAGCCCATAAGGCCCAAATATAACATTAATAGCCCAATTCCAAATTGAAGCCTAATTAATTAAATTCCAATATTCCAAATATCACAATTTTTTAATTAAAGTGTATAGTCATAATTAATTAGTTAAATTAACATTTCCAAAACACCAATTTAATTAATTAATCATGCTTAATCATTATCAATTCATGTCCAACATAATTGAAGCAAAATCAAACTCCAACATGCTTCCAATAGCTCACGGCAATATAGGATATTTTTCATTAATTTTGATTTCAATCCAATTAAATCACAAATCAATATATCCATGTATTTTAAACACATCCAATGGCCTAAAATCAAAATCACCATGAGCTACAAAGGGTCCTCATATTCGGCCAAGTAGGAATTAGGGGAAAATTTATCCAATTCATTTTCTCAATTCCTAATATGCACAAATCTAATTTAACATCATCCAAGCTCAACCAAACCATCAATTTGAAAAAATCATGTTCAAATCACAAAAATCCCAAATTCAAGATTATGAACCCTAATTCATTTCATGCTTAAATTGGCTCTGATACCATTGTTGGGTTCTCTAAGAACTAGCCAATGATCTAATAAGCATAAAATTTGTGTGAATAATCAAAGTAAGTTGTGGAAAAAGTACTCACATTGATCGGCAATGAGAATGTAGGATTTCAAAAATTTTGCTCATTTGTGTAGTGCTCCAAGCTCCTCTTTGTATAAATGATTAAGCTCCAAGCTTGAACTTAGAATTCAAAACTCTTGGATAAGTTTCCCTAACACCTTTGAATGACCCATTTTGTGTGCTAGCACTTCAGATTTTTTAATCAAAAATCAAGAAATGTGAACCCTAGGTTCACGCCACAATAGAGAAAGAGAGGAAGTGATTCGGCCCTATGCCAAAAAGATGAAGAGAGAATGTGTTTTTGTTACTTGTGTTGTGTGTAATTGTTTTCCAAAAATCAATTACCTATTACCAAAATCAAATTTGGTAAAAGTCATTCCAAATGACATAAAGTAAGCTTGTGTGTTTTACAAGCTTCCACCAACCACCAACTTCCATCAACCAAAAGGTAACAACGTTGACTAGTGATGTGACTTGTGTGTGTGCCCCACTTTAATTCAAAATCCGAGTGGGCTCGCAAACACATTCCGGGCTCGGGTTCGTTAATTCCAAATTAACGAATTTTCCGTTGCGACTTAATTAAATCAAATTTAATTAAATAATTATGCCTAGCAAAATTACTATTAAAGTCGCTTACGAATTAATTCTAAATTAATTCCTTTTCCCGAATTAAAATCCAATTTTAATTTCGCTTCGAAATCTATTTTCATTTAATATATCGAATATATTATTTTATTGATTAATTCTAAATTAATCGTTCTCTCTCATCTATTCAAGTTTTATCCCAGATAAATTCTTACCATAATTAATCCTAGATTAATTTTCTCTCTCTTATAATTAATCATAGATTAATTCTGTTCGAGTCAAACGTCATCGGTGCATCTTCGGGAAGCGAGCCATGAGATCCCTGGATATGTTAGCAGTAAATCCGATCGTCGGACTATCCGAACACATGCGTACCTGGTACCACGTTACAAGTCGTGGTTGGCTTCTAGCAAAGCGTCGTGCCTACCCAATTCTCCAGAAATATTCTTTGATGAATATATAATCTATGTCAGACGTAGTATACATAGTATTGCATATTCTGATCCAGTATCGATATCACATGCTAGGCCTAGGGCTGGAATTGTGTCTGCCACGTACGAAGCATATATCAGATCTTTGGTAACTAGTCTCTATAATCATATAATTATGACCTAGTTATATTATCCTGATGACTGCAATACTTAAGAGTACTAGTTCTGTATCATACATGATCATCATCTCCATATGACTGAAGTGATACTTCCATCTTGACATCACACCAAATACACTACGATTCTCAGTATACCCAGAAGAGGCGTACACAGAACTTGTTAAAGCCACGGACGACCAAAACCAAAGTATACTGATTGTCGCAAGTATTAGCGATGCAAATCTCAGGTTAAAACCAAATACACCAACCCTGATTCGGATTCACATAGACACATAGTCATACTACCAATGAGATTCCGAGGGGTCTATCTAGAGCGAAGCTGTTTCCGTACCATCGGTAAACAAAACCTCCTATTACACTTGTATGAGTATCCAATACCCAAATATATTAGAACTATACCGTTACGCTTCCAAAACACACACACGTGTAATACTAGTCTATTCCGCATTATCGATGTCCAGTCTCGATAATAGTACGACTAGGGATATTTAATGATTAAACCTTACGTGGATTAATACTGTCTCATATCTTATTAATTTGGTACTAATCATATGGATTTTTATCATTTATATATCCCGGTAATCCAATTACAAATGATAAAAGAGAAATTTAATTTGTCACATAGTTTATTTGTACAACAACACCATGTTATGTACAAATAGTGATGATATTGGTCATAATTGTCCAACATTTAGATCAGACCTCCGTCTGTTCGTTGGGTGTGGACTCATGCTCATGATATCATGTCAGTATCAAGAAATGATCTGTCGGTTCTGTGTACAGAGCATAGGTACTCCATAATTGATTAGCAATCTGTTAAATCTATGGCCATAGTATAAGTCAGAAGTGAGTTCCGAATGTTATTTAGAGAATCTAATGGATACGTCGACGAGATTATTCCTATAGAGATTTGACGTTTATATCTATATCTCTGGGATAATCCGGATACCTGTGACGGACTGTGACAGAGGGATTATACGTATGCAGTGATCTCGACCTGTATGATTCAACGAGTTTATCTATGGTCGTCATAATTTACGGGTGGGTGAATTATGGACACGAAATTGGATTTCGTGATGGATATGTCTGAATCTATAGATTCTCACTAATGAAATATACTCGTAGAGCACTAGGGCAACTGTTATGAATAATACTGATGATTTATAACTCGATTAACAGTTAAATGAAAAATACATGCAATCGGGACCAAACGGTCATTTCCGAATTAATGTGTATTTGTATTTAATACTTGATTTTATTAAATACATATTAATAAAATATCAATTTGTGATATTTGACATATATCATTAATATATGTATTTGAGATATTTAATGTAAATATAATACATATATTTAAGATATTTGTATTTAATTATTTAATTATATAAATGTTATATGATTAATATAATTAAATTAACAAATATCTTATGACATGATTATGCTTTATTAAAGTTAGAAAATGGCATGAAACCATTGGAACACATTTTGTTTGCTTTATTAAAGTTAAAGTGTTAACTTTAATTTTGCAAAATGTGTGCCAATTATTTTTGAATAAAATAAAAATAATTGTTATTTAATTTTGTTAATCAAATTTTCGGCCATGGTGGGAATTGGATAACAAAATGGTTTTATTTCATTTTTCACACACACAAAAGTTTAACAAAAATATTACAAAGTGAGTTGAGAGGATTTGAAGAAAAATCAAAAGGAGAAAGCTTAATTTTTGGAAACTTTTGTAAGTATTCTTCAATTTTCTTCAAGATAGAAATTGTTTCTATTATTCTTATCTTCAATTGTGTTGCTAAGATTGATCTCTCTACTCTTAAGTTTGTAATTAAATTTGTTGGAAACTTGTTCTAAGATGTTATGCATGTATGATTAATTTATTTACTTATTAATGTAATTAAGCTTAATAAATTAATTAGAAATTAAAGTTGTCATTCTAGAGTTGATTAACCATTCATAATTAACCTAAAATTGTTATTTATTAATTTTATGATTGTGAGACTTGATTGGTGTGGTAATTGGATGATTAAAATATTGAATTTTGTCAATTTAATGTAAACTGTGAAATTGGAGTAATTTATGAAATAAGGGTTCTTAACCTATTCCAATTTTGGGGCTTTTCTTATATATGATTTAATTTGATGTATATTTGATATATATTAAATTTTAGATTAATTGGATTTGATCTTGATGTGTTTTGAACAAATTGGGCCAAATTGTAATTAATGGAAAAATCTGGACAGTTTCGGAAGTTTGGAAAAAGTATCTGGATTTTGTTGCAATTTGTAATTTCATGTATTTGACATGTATAAATTATTTTGGGATTGATTTGGAATCAATTAAATATGTATTTGACATTTTAATGACCAAAATAATTAATTTGCAAAACTTTAGGGTCTCACTGTAATTAATGATAAATCTGATTTTTCAGATAAAAATTCAGTTTTTATTTATTGAGTAATTAGAATAAATTAGCCCAAGGAAAATATCTGTCGGAAATTTTTTCGGAGTGAAAATACGCGAAAACGGCATTACCGGGTAACGCCTGCCCAAACAGTGAACTGGGCACTGTTCGGGCAGCCCACGAACTGTGCAAATATTTTTGGGGCTGACCTGGGCAGTCCCCATGTGCATTGGTCGGTCGGTTCGGCCGGAAACACGTTTTATGCTATTTTACGGAAAAACATTTTCGCAAAAATTTCGCGGTGTTTCCATATTATTTATGTCGTTATATGATGTCGAATAAATATATTTAGGTGAAATATGAATGAATTATTAATATTGGATATTAAATAATTTATTCGTAAGTTTAAAAATTTTAAACTACGATTTCACCCGAACCGCGCTCCTTCCGCTGCACCGCCCTGATAAAAACCCCAACAACTCAGACAATTCATGAATCCTACTAGGACATGATCACCATCTTGCATTATTTTTCCCCCAGATGCATCACGTTTCAATTTTAAGCCATGTATCATCCAACTTTTACCCGCATTCCACGGTCTTGAATCAGAAAATCCTTATCAACACTTGAGGGAATTCGAAGAGGTATGTAATACTTGCACATATAAAATTACAGAATGAATATAATTCGACTCAAGTTTTTTCACTTTTCTTTAAAGGATAAAGCTAAAATTTGGCTGCAGAACCTTAGGTTAGGATCCATTCGAACATGAGATGGTTTGCAAGAACAGTTTCTGAAAAACTTCTTTCCCCTTCATAGGACAAACTCCTTTACGAGAAGAATCATAACTTTCACATAAGAATTGGGGGAAACATTTTACCAATGTTGGGAGAGGTTTAAAGAGATGTTGAATGTTTGTCCACATCATGATTTTGAAATATGGAGGCCGGTTGCCTTCTTTTACGAGGGTTTAACACCCCAAGATAGAAAAGTAATGGAAATGATGTGTAATGGTGAGTTTAGGAACAAAAATCCCGAAGATGCACTAGATTACCTAGAACACATAGCAGAGAATGCACAACAATATGACACATTTGACATTTATGAGTCGTCTGTAAAACCATAACCATCTGGTAGATGTATGTTTAACCTTAGGGAAGACGATGACCTTTCTGCTAAGTATGCATCTCTAGCTAAAAAAGTTGAGGCATTATTGTAACGACCGGTGGTTTTACTATTGCCCCCACATCGATAATATTATGTACGGGATGAAGAATAAAGTATGTTGGGACTCAAATATGCTCATGAGATGATTTTGGGGATGATTGGTTATTTTTTCGAAGTCCGTGGAAGAGACTGTACCGTGTTTCCTTTGGATCACCCATAGTATTTTGGCATAATTTTTTCATACGATCTCCAATTTTAATGAATTTTATATCGTTGAAAAGCTGAGACTGAGACCTACAACTTCTACGTTAAACATTTTCCCAAATTCAGACTAGAACTGAGTCAAAAATGCAAGTCAAAATCTGGGTGAATAGTAAATTCGGACCCAAATGATAAAATCTCCAAATTTCTTCATTTCTCTAGACACTTCTACATTATTTTTTGTATCAATTAAGTACCACTATATAAAGGGACTACTATTCATCAATACCAAAGAAATTAGAAGAAAAATAGAAAAAAGAATGGAGGAAACCGAGAGAAAAAGAGAGGGAAAAAAAAGAAAGAGAAGAAAGAAATAAGAAGAAGAAGAAGAAGAAGAAGAAGAAGAAGCTTGGCAATTCTTGGAGAATTTAGGAAGTAGAGCAAAATCAAAAGAAAAGAGGTAAAGTAACTTGACCCATTTTCTATTTTTTGAAGCTTTTAAGTTTGAATAATAAAGTTTGATGATTTGATTGCTTGTGTTATGATGTAAACATGGACATGATGATGGATGTATGATTTCTTGCTTTGAAATAATGGAGATGTTGATGAACCCCAATTTGTTAAGTTTAGGGTAAAATTTGATAAAGTGATTAGAAGTCATTTTGATTGATTAATTGAGGGTTTATTATATGTTAAATGATGAGTATGATGTATTGAGTTTTGGTTTGTAGTATGGACGTATTTTTAAAGGGTGAATTGGGATTAATTAAGTATTGGATGAGTTTGGAAGAAGAAACCAGAACCTGAAAACCGCAAGCGCGTCGTGACATAAGAAGGATTTCACGTCGCGATGCGAAAGGAAGAATGTGACCGGATTCTGGACGTCGCGCGTCGCGACGCTTAGTCCTTCCTGCGTCGCGGCGCGAGACCAGAACTTCACCAAACCAGTTTTAACCCCCAGTTCCATCCTAACGCATTAGAGACCAACCTTAGGGTCTCGTATTAGTTCATATACACATCTTACATCAACATATGAATGAGGCAGGCCTTGTATCTAGAACCTAGTGAAACATCGTTAGATTTATTTCACTTTATATACTAATTAAGTTCTGATCATAGGTTATCCACAAGAACCACATTCTCTTTTGACCAAGGATCCAATGCTAGTCATACTTGATCACTGTGGGTGGGCACTTTCTCTTTTACTTGATTTTCATTTCGCATTTTCATATCAGACTTACATTTTACGCTTTTGGGCGTTATAAGCTTTTCTTTTCAGTATTGTTATTTATAATTATGCTTTGAGAAATAAAATGATTTTCAAGAAACAATATTTACGGTTTTAAGATTTAAAGTACGTTTTTCATGTTTTTCGGGGCATGAGGTAAAAACTCACCCCAGTATGTAACTTGACACAGTTGGAATTGACGGATATAGTGACATGTGCACATGTGGATGACTGAGGGGACGCTCTCAGATCCTCGAGCCGGGCTAGGGGGACGGCGATACGTAATGCCCCTAGACCCCAGTTTCAGAGCTAGGGTGGTAGCATAGATCCGCACCCCCAGCTCCAGTTTGTGGCTTGGGGGACGGCGATACGTAACGCCCCAAGACCACCAGTTTCTGAGATAGTAGTGGCATGCTTTGGGGGACGGCGATACGTAACGCCCCAAAGTCATGGATTTGCACTGCTGGCTCTAGTTAGGCGTATGGGGGACGACGATACGTAACACCCTCATACGTCCAGTTTTCAGACAGAGATACAGATTTCAAAACAGTTTTCAGTTACAGTCTTCAGAAAGAGATTTAGAAAAGAAAGATTCCAGATCCCGCAGTTTTATAAGAAATTCAGAATTTTAAAGTAACAAATCAGTTTTCTTATGAGATTTCGGTTTTAAAACCTAATGCTTTCATAACAGTTTTTCCATTTTTAGTCCACTCACTTAGATCGTACAATGATCTAACCCCCACCCCAGTCTTTGTTTCTTGCAGGTTTCTCGGAGGACGAGCTCGGAAGGACGGATACTGATGCAGTCACCAAGGATGAAGTCCACCAGTCTAGATCAGACAGAGTACCAGTCCAGAGTCAGAGTCAATCTAAAAGTCATGTATTAGTTTCTGATTATAGGAACAGTCATTGTAAAAATCATGTTGTATTTTGTTTTCAGTTATTGTAATTGAGTTTCATGTGAGTCATTGAGCTTGGGCCTCGGTCCCATATATGAGATTTAGTTAGAGAAAGAGTATCAGTGTTAGATAGCAGTTATCAGAGTCAGAGGCTTAGGGGATTAAAGCGATCTATCCCTTGCCGGTAGCATCTCCCAGATCGGGGATGTTACAATTATAAATGAGGAAGAGTGATCATGTCAAGTCAGTTCAAGAAGTCATGTGTCAAATCTGTAATTCAAATGAACATGTCAACAAGTTTGCCCAACCTTGCCAGCCCTGCAAAGAATATCTTCATGACCAAGTCAGTTCCATAAACACTTTCAATAGACCAAATTCAAACTCATACTCCCAAACTTACAATTCTGGTGGGAGAAATCATCGAAACTTCAATTGGAGGAATGATAACCAAGCACAACTATCGCAACAACCTCCTCAGGTACACCAGAAATTCCAAAATTCCCAGAATTATTCACCATATGTCCCACCACATAGGAAAATCCTTGAGGATATATTGCATGCATTCATTGAGAAATAAGAAGCCATCAATAATCAAAATGTGCAAACATTGATTGATCTGGAATATTTTTTTTTTCCAAAATCACATATGCATTGACCATTAATGAGAAATGAAAGTTTCCTGTACAACCACAACTAAATCCCAAAAGTCATCAAAACCCTCACGAGGGTAATTTTGGAAATCAATATATAGACCATGTCAAATATGTTATTACTCTTCGCAGTGGTAAGGTTATCCACAAACCTATTATTGAACTTTGCAAAATTGAAAATAAATCAGATTTAGAGTGTAAGGAAAGAGTTGATGAATCATTACCTATCGTTGATGATAATAATTTTTATCATGCACCTACATTTCCCCATGCATTAAAAACAAAGAAATTGAACCATTCCCCAGAGATATATGAAATATTCAAACATGTGAAAGTCAATATTCATTTGTTAGATGACATCCAACAAATATCATCTCATGTCAAATTTCCGAAAGACTTGTGCACCGTTTAAAGGAAACATTAGGTAAGAAAGAAAACTTTTCTAGCTGAACAAGTAAGTTTCATTCTCTCAACCAATAATGAATTAAAATACAAGGACTCTGGTTGTCCAACTATTTCTTTTATTATTGAAAATCAAAAAATTGAACATGATTTGCTTGATTTTGGAACCAGTGTCAATTTGCTTCCATTTTCGGTTTATCAACAACTTAATATTGGCGAGTTAAAACCAACATCAACTACTATTTTACTTGCCGATAGATCAATCAATGTACCGAAAGAAATTGTGGAAGACGTGTTAATACAAGTCGATAAATTCATAGATCCATTGGATTTTATTGTCTTGGAAACACAACCTGTAGCTGACAGTTATAAGACAATTCATGTAATACTTGGTCATCCATTTTTAGCAACATATAACGCTTTAATTAATTACATGAATGAAATCATGAATTTGTCCATTGGCAATATGACATTGAAGCTTAACATGTGAAAACAACCATACGATGAGGACATTGAAGATGAAAGCATAGAAATAATTGAACCAATTATGGATGAATATATTCAAGAGAGTTTATCTGATTTTACGAAAATTTATATAGCTAATTTTCTTGAATCAAGTTCACAATTAGATTCAAATATTCCTAATGATTTTTTACTTGATTCTACACAGATACTGGAAGATGATGAAGATAAGCAAAATCTTGAGGAGCTAGGAACACTGGAAGAAGAAAAACATGAGGAAGCACCCAATTTGGAATTGAAGACTTTACCAGAAGAATTGAAGTATGCATCTCTTAGAGATGAATAAACCCACCCTGTGGAAATTTCTCCCTCTCTCAAGAGCAATCAAGAAGGAAAAATACCTCCAAACTGGAGCCATCAAGGTAGTAGTGCATTTATTACTAACTTTTTTTTTTTCAGAATCTATAAATTCAGCTCGTCATTTCTCTCTTTGACACATCTAGATAAGAGATATAGCAAAAATTGGATAAAACTTCAAGACGACGAGTTACTAATATATGTGTTTTGTGGAACTAGCTCTAGAACTAAATCAGAATTTGTTGAGGTTGCACAAGAATTGGGTAGAGTTATAGCGGAAAGAAACATGCACTTAGTATATGATGGTGGCAATCTTGGATTGATGAGGCGTGTTTCAAAGGCCTTGCAAGAAGGTGACAGTCAGGTTTTAAGGATCATTCCAAAACTTTTGACAGATGAAAATCTCATCGGAAAATCAAAAGGAGAAAAATGTATTGTCTCAAGTATATCTGAAAAACTTACTAAAATGATCAATCATGCTGGCGCTTTTATTGCTTTACCAGGTGGGCTGGGCACGTTGGAAGAAATATTCACAGTTGGGTCATGGGTGAACTTGAACATTCATAAAAAACCCATTTGATTACTTAATGTTGATGGCTTTTTCAATTTTCTTTTTGTATTTCTTGAGGATGCCAAAAGAAATGGATTTATTTCAAAATCGATAAAATATATCTTCATAACTGTAAGAAAAACTGATAATTTAATACATCAACTCTTAGATTATGAACCAAAAATCGACCCCATTCTTTTCAAGTTGAACTGGTATGGTAACGATCGTGGCAAGAAGCGTAGAGTGGACTTGAATCTTAATATATATATATATATATATATATATTAAATAGTCGTAGATTCAATTATCAATTCCACACTAACCAGGTGATGTCTTATAAACTCTACTTTTTCTTATTCAGACATTGGGGACAATGTCTCAATTTGGTTGGGGAGAGATGATAGTTGACTAGATAGTTTTTATTTTATATTTCATTGTTGTGTTTTTCTTTCAAAAAAATTGCATTTTTTTGTTGTTGTTTTATGTTAAAAAAGTTTTTATTATAATGTTTTTTCTTTACTGTTATTTTATATGTAAAAAAAAAATTATTTTGATTTTCTTTTGTGTTTTCAAAAGAAAATACACACAAACTAACAACAAATTTTGGACAAACCAAGTAGAATTGTTGTTCAGAGATAGCTGTGTAAGGAGTTTTCGCTCCTCAGACGTATCTCAAAATAATTCGTAACAAGTTATTTTTGTTCATTTCTTTTTGAATCATTTAAATTTGTGAATTCTCCATAATATTGATTAAATTTGATATTCATATGCTCATTTGACATATATTATCAACACACACGGTAACATATGATCGCAGGTTGTAATTGAAAATTTTATAATATTCAGTTCTCTAATTTGTTGGAGCTAGCACCTAAAGGCAGTGGAATTTATGTTTTATTCAAAAAAAATGATAAAGTTTTTACTTAGTAATCGGACATCTTACCCCAGTAAGCAGTGATTGTTCAAGTAAAACAGTAGAGCTTGAGCTTGTAAAAAAATGAGTGAATAAGTTCGATTCCATATCCTCTCTAACCCGAGTAATTAAGTTCGTATGGGTTTTTTTAACACTTAGTGTCCTAATGCCAACTAGTTTGAGAGTCACTGGCCCAAACCTCGTTACACGGGTTAAAGAGAAAGTTTAAAGAAATCATACACTTTTTTTTAATATCTGAGATCCAAGCAATTAAGTCCATATGGGCGTCTTAACACATAGTGCCCTAAAGCCAACTGGTTTGGGAATCACTAGCACAAAGCTTATCATAACGATTGAAGATATATTATTATTATTATTATATATATATATATATTTGTATTTATAAATAAACTTTCACTGCCAAAAAGTGTGAACGTTAATCTAATTTTAGAACAAAAATATTACTCTCTTTTCAACAAGACCTGTGAATATTGTGAGCACAATGAATTGATTGATATCTTATTTTATGTGTGTATGAAAGAATGGTAAAAAGTACATGAGAATTTACTTGTTTGATCATTTAGAAAGAAAGAAAACAATTATTAATTTAGAAAAGAATTTGTCTTTTTAAAGTTTTTCGCTTAAATGACTAGGGACTAGTAATAAGCTGGTTGGAGGGTGTGATGAACACTAAAAAATACACATTTATTAAAAGAAAAATTGATCATTTTACACTTGTAGTTTCATTTATCATCTTAATTTAGCATAATAATTAAATTTATATTTTATATATTTATATTTATATTTTTATTTCTTATATAGGTAAAATAATACTTTGGATGCATAATTAGAAAATTGGACATGACATTTGGATTTTGGAGGTCAAAAACTTGAAATGGCGTTCTAACAGTGTACAAATTCAGAAATTTCGACTCTGTGCAATTTTCATATTTTGGACATAACTTTTTACTCCGATATTGGATGGAAGTGATTCTAGTTCCAGATGAAAGAAGATTCAAAGATCTACAACTTTTCTACTGACAAGATTCTCTAATTTTGAAATTTTCAATACTGAAATTGATGAAATATCCAAAATTGTCATGAGGTGTTGAAACCTCTTGCTATAAATAGAGGTGCTCAACACCTAATTTCCTCATCTTCCTTCACACGATTCTCTATGTAATTTTATGAAGGGATCCGGCTCTAGTGTGTTTTATTTTTGTAAGCTTTTTCTTGTAATTTCTTTTTCTAGTAATAAAATTATGCGTGTTTTTATTCAAATTATGAGTAGCTAATTTCTTTTTGCTGGAAAATGATGAAGCTTTTAATATGAAAATTTAGATTAATCTCACTTATATTATAATATATAAATTGTAATCTAATGATTAATATTTAATTCAATTGTGGATTAATTATTGACAAACTTTGTTACCGCCTGTATGGCTGATTTTATTTATTTGGTATAATTGAGTACCTAACTGGACTTGTTATAGACAAAAGTTATCACCGTCTTTATGACTGGTTTTAAATATTTTGGCATAATTAATTCCTTAAATAAATTAATTAGGTAATAATGACAATTTATTTATTATAAAAAGTTAGATTTCTAAATTTGAAATATTAAAAGTGGATCCCCTAGCCCGATTATTTTATTTTATTATTACAATTCAATTTAAAATTTTTTAATCACATCAAAAAAAAATTTAATATTTTTCTTTTCACTCAAATTATTATTTTATCATATTAAATCTATTGCATGTGGATCGACCTCAGACTTACCGAGTTATTTTATTACTTCAACACTCTTATACTTGGGAGTAAATAACCACTTTTTGAGTGTGTCAACATATTCGGCTTAAGAGGAGAAAAAACATAAAGAAATTTTCAAGGTCCATCCCGGTGCCTAACGACGGAAAATAGATTTCCTACATCCACATCATGACACATCAAGAAACTTATACCACGTCAACATTCATGATCATGGCCATCAACATATATCATATCTCGTCACAATTCATGACCATGCCATATCAGCATACATTATGATTTACGTCATGTCATCAGTTATTAACGGTGTTATCAGTTTTTCCGATTTTTGCTAACGACCAAATTCCCATGATAGTCTTTTGTCACGGGAAAAAATCACAGTCTTGATTTCGCAAATGAGCGAAATCATAAAGTATTTTTTTTATACTTTTTCCTTTTTTTAATGACTCTACCAAGTGATAACAACACAATAATTGATAATTATAATCAACTGATTTATGTTTTATATATATATATATATATTGATAAATCTAAACCATAAATTATAATATCGCTTTATTTGGTATTACGATTAGAAAAATATAGTAAATAAAATGTGATTAATAAACAGTGATATATAATTTTATTTTTATGTTAATAAAATAATTGTGGTTTTTTTTAAATGTTTTAATGGTTAATAAAAATTAAAAATATTAACTTTTACAAAATATAATTTATAATTAATAAATTCGAAATTAAATAGTTTAAGATTTAAAATCTCAATCAAGATTCATGTCTCAAATCTAAAAAGTGATGGTTATTTGGGACGAAAAATTATATAAAATCTCATTACAAATGAAAAATTAAGGGTCCGTTTAGTAGAATGTTGGTTAATGCTAACATTGAAACGTCCCCCAAACGAGTAAATTAACCCTCATAAAATCATAATATATCAACATGAAATTATTTGTTAATACAATCTTATACTATAATAATTTATAAGTTATTACCAAACGTACCCTAAAAGTCATCTGGAAATGAATGGGCATGAGTTTTGCGAAGGACGAGGAATTTATGATAAATCCAAAAGAAATCTGAGATAGATTTGTCAGGGACAAACTAGTCATTCCACTATTAAAGCGTTAAAACAGGACAAAATTAATTGACGTTATAAACAGACGATTATTAGAAACGATTCATTTCATTACCAACAGAACACAACATAAACATAACCGTCTACGAGATTAAAAAAGAAAAAGAAAAAGAAAAAAAGAGAGTTGAGAGTTGAGAGTTGTTCACTCGACTGATCATAAAGCACATGCATTCTCCTCGCTCACAGCGCTGTCTCTGCACAATAATTGCGTGTCGCACAAGCCACTTAGCTTCGTTCAGTTCCCTCTCAGAAACAGTGAGAGTCCCGAGCTCTTTTATTATTACAACATCTTTTTTATCACTCTTATTTCTTTAATTTATTTCTCTCTCCCATAATGGTTCTTCTCCTCCAAAACCCTAACAATGTCGAACCTGAACTCACTGAAGCGCCTCGTTTCAGTGAAGACTTGGACTCCACGTGCTCCACGCCTTACGTCAGCGCGCCTTCCAGTCCCGTTCATGGGCCCACCACAACTGCCGGTGGCTACTTCTTCAGTGCACCAGCGAGTCCCGTGCATTATGCCTTATCTTCTTCACCTTCTTCTGCCACGTGTCATCCATTTGAGTCGTCGTCGTCGTCGTTCTTATCGACTCAATCTGACTTCGAGTTTCAGTTCTCGTCGCGGTTCTCGAGTGACGGTTCGGTGGCCGTTGGATCAATGAGCTCGGCTGATGAGTTGTTCTTGAACGGTCAGATTAGGCCTATGAAGCTTTCCTCCCACTTGCAAAGGCCTCAGATCTTGGCTCCTTTTATAGATCTGGACGGTGAAGAAGACGGCGTAGAGACGGTGAAACGAGGAAGAGATCTGAAGCTACGGAGCAGATCTCTTCACAGAAAAGCCAGATCTCTGTCTCCGTTAAGAGACGGTGTGTTTGAGTGGCACGAAGAGGATATCATCAACAACACCAGCAGTGAGGTTAGCGAAAAGATTTTAGAGCTGAAAGATTACGTGGCGAGTAAAGAGAGCGGAGTAACTGTTTCGAATGAAACGACGCCGTCTTGTTCGGCTTCTTCCTCGAGGTCTTCATCTTCTGGAAGGAGCTCAAAGAAATGGATATTTTTAAAAGACCTTTTGTACAGAAGCAAAAGCGAAGGGAGAGGAAATGGGAAGGAGAAATTTTGGTCTTCGATTAAGCTCGTGTCTCCTTCGAATCTCTCTAAAGAAGACATCGAAACGCAAGAGAAGCCTAAGCAGAAGCTCAAACAGAAGCGAAACGAGCAAGTTTCCGTGAAAAATACGGCTACCGGGAAACCGGCTAACGGCATATCGAAACGGAGGGTTCCACCGTCGGCTCACGAATTACATTACACGGCGAAAAGAGCCCAAGCGGAGGAGATGAAGAAGCGGACTTATTTGCCGTACAGGCAAGGGCTGTTTGGTTGCTTAGGCTTCAGTTCTAAAGGATACGGTGCGCTTAATGGACTCACCAAGACTTTGAATCCGGTCTCTTCCAGGTAGAAAATGCCTGAAATATTAAGAAGGGTTTAGTTAATTTTATTTTCATTTTTGTACAGAATTTTGCTTTTGGTGTGATTAATTTATGATAATACTCTGCTGCTAATGGGTTGTATTATTGTATATTGTAATGAATCTGTGTGTTTGAATTTTGCTTCTTCAGCCGACGAAAATGCTGAAGAATCTGATGGGCTGGCTATTTGATCTCCATCACAATTAGTCAATAAATTAGATACTCCTTAATTATTATCTTACCAGAAATTTGCTTTGTTTGTTGCCATTTAATTAATGGTTTGTGCAAATATGCTGTAGCTTATTTGCTTATGATAGGATGATCTTAATAACAATCGTTTTGTGGATGACGCCGTGCGATGATTTGTTCATACTGCTAACGCCTTATTTGTTTGTAAGATTTACTGTAAAATAGTAGTGGCATCTTTGGGAGTTTGTCTTGTAGTTTTTGTTTGTTTGAAGATATATCTTTTCTGTCATTTGTGGGATTGGTGACCTTTCTAAGTGGCTCCCATTACTCACGTTGCTTGGTTGGTTGTATGGAGATGTGAATGCAGACTTGGGATTATGACATTAATAATCTCTCAAGTACACCTATTGTTTGTTGCTTGAAATTAGCTGACCCACACGGTGTGTTCACCTGCTGTTAGGTGAGATATAAGTGTCCTGAATATTATCCATCTAGGTAATAATATATTGATGGGATGAGTCGGGTGTGGTTTAGTGGCTGGGACTTGATTATTAGGTAATGTGTTCGAGTCAATGGGTGTATTTAGTATGAGACAGTTAGATGTTTTATCTGTTCTGTTTAAGTATAAGTCAGGTGGTTTGGCAGCATGATTTCCAATGTTGCTAAAAAAATATTGATGGGATAACAATATTTTTAGTCTTAAAAGTTAGGTTGTTTTTACCGAAAGAATTTTTTTTATTAGCAAGTCCTATAAGTGTAAGTTTTTCTTTTAAGTCATGAAAGAAATTGTTGATGTGAATGATACGAGTTATCACGTCGGAATGAGATTACAGTTTCCGAAGTCTTAATAGTTTTAAGAAAACACATATGATACTGACCAGTTTTGCTGATTTATTCAAACGGATCAAATTTAAATCTCTCTTTAAAAGGTCGATCTTGAATTGTAATTACAAATTTTTGTTTCCCTTATTTTTAGGATTATTTTGTTATTTTCATTTTTTATTTAAGAATCATATTTAAATGATATTTTCTTTCTTTATTTGATTAGAATTATGAAATTTAAATTATATTAAAATAATCCAAATTTCAATTTTTGTAATTTTGTATTATTTAGGATTTGAAAAATAAAATAGTATCAAAACAGTAATTTTTTTTTTTTTTAATCTTTCATTCAATAAAATCCTATTAATTAAAATTTTGTTGTTTACTTTTCCGCCTTGACAATCCAAGTCCAAGTTTTGATATTGCAAGACTGTGAACTTGATTAGACCCACATGGAACATGGGCGCCTGTCTCTGACCCACCCATGAAAGCCTTTGTATGTGACCTTTTTGGGCGTTTCTTGCCGCTCACCCATTGTTTGCTTGTATTGATTGGGCATTATGTGGGTGCAGGCCACGTGGGTCGTTGTTTGTGGTGACTGATCAATCGTTAAATTATAATTGTTACAATGGCGAATGATCATCCTTACTTGTGTTCTTACATTTGATTTCTGATTTTAGGCATGTATTTGGTCTGTTAAACTTTCTTCAGTCTTGATATTGCTTTGTGTGCGTAATTGATTTTGTATATATGATGGGCTATTATGTGAGGATGGTAGTTAAAGTAGGTAAATTCGTTGGCTTTATATTATGGGCTCTAGGAAGAAGGATTAGTAAGTAGTTACAAATTCCACTTGATGGATTTTTTTTTTCTTTTTGAAAAAAGAATCTTTGGATGGACATGGAAGTGGGCCCACCCTCTCTTGTTTGAATATTAATCTTTACAAAAACGAGATGGGGAAAAAGAGAAGGTCCCCCCCATCGTTTTGCTCCCAAAAAGCCAACACTAAGCTCTGATTCTTACGGCGAGATTTGCTATCTTTCTTGTTACTTTTCTGCCTCGTTAGCTTTATATTATATGATTCATATAAAAAAAAAAAATTAAAACGACGTAGTTTTAATGTTATTTTTGCTCTGTTTAATCTTTGTTTTGTTTACCTAATATAATTTCTTCATTCTAAGTGTCTCTTCCAACGAAAGCGTTATAAACATATTATTCTATGGTGTTAGGTTAGGGGTGTTCAAACTATCGGGTAATTAAAAACTGAATCCGAGTTCGAAAATTTGAATGTGCAAACTGATGCGGGTTGGATTTTAAAATTGAATTGAATTTTACCTATTTAAAAGAAATTTGTTGACGGATGATTTTCATCCCAAGGGCAGTTTCGAGATAACTTACCCGAGACAACCTTCTCTCAACCTTGAATTTGTTTGGTTATGAGGAGACCAAAGGAAAATTTTGGCGAAAAACAAGAAACACACAAGAAATCGAAAAGAAATGATTTAACGTGGTTCGGTGGAGCATGTCCAACCTACGTCCACGGTCACAAATCGAGGGGGGGGGGGTTCTTTTATTACTAAACCGAGCTCGACCGACCTATTTTAGTGAAGGTCTAAAGAAACCGAGCCGGTTGTGCTATTTCTTACAAGTAGTTTTCAAATGGGAAATTCTGTAACCCTTACAAATGTGATCAACCTCCTTCATATACTACTCAATACATGACACTGTTTCCATATCCTTGTGACTCCAGCCTTGCAAGTCTGCAGAATTCCGGTGATTTGACAGGTTCCTTCCCTCAGACTGCCATCGCCGAAAGCAAGATCTACCTTCTGAATTCCTGTCACATCACGCAGTATAGGTGCATTGTCAGATCTTTTCATTAATGATGACAGCCTATTGAATTTCGAATGTGAGAATTTTGGAGGGAAAATCTAGCTATTCCAATTCCCCATCGATCCTCAAAAGGTCGGTCAAACATCGAACTGATTTGCTCCCGCCACTTCCGACCTGATCCACAATATTCGAGCTATCAATCCCGTGAGTGAGTAGAAATGAACCGAGCTAATGGCTATTGTGGTCGGTCTTGGCTCATTCGCTGTCGGTCTTGAAGAACTGAATCACATTGTGTCCTCTGGTAGGCCAAACCAGGGAGACCATGCCCGGGTTCCACGCCGGGCTGAAAAACGGCACCTACCTTCTGATTCATGGTTCTCTTCAAGTGGAACTTCCCTCTTTACCCATATCGAATCTGCTCAAAACCTTGGCCGCATAAATCTCCATCAACATTTGTCACATAGTTCTCGGTTCCCACGAGTGTACGAGTTGGTGCCGGGAACTACACAAATCAGAAGTGTGTTGCTCGGCTGTCAAGTGGCTGACCCTCGGAATTGTACAAAAATGACGGCCCTAGTGCCAACTCCGGTCATCTTCAATGCCTTCGTATGGTCTATCCTCAAGCCAGCATCAGACACTCGGTGGGACGTAACCCGACCCCGAGGTTGGAGAGATTTAGAGTCGGCGGAACGAATCCAGCCCCGAGCTGGTGGAACATTTGGCTCCGGAGGAATGTTACGTCTCCAGATCAATGAGATAGACTTGGTGGGATTCACCCCAACCCCAAGCTGAGAAGAATACTTGGCTCTGGGGGAATGTTACGTCCCCAGACAAATGAGATAGACTCGGTGGGATTCACCTCAACCCCAAGCTGATGAATAAGACCTTGGCGGAACGAAACCGGCCCCGAGCTGGTGGAATAATACAGACTCGGTGGAACGAATCCAGCCCCGAGCTGGTGGAATAATACAGACTCGGCGGAACGAATCCGGCCCGAACTAGTGGAATAATACAGACTTGGACTCGACGGAATGAATCCGGCCCCGAGCTGGTGGAACAATACAGACTCGGCGGAACGAATCAGGCCCCGAGCTGGTGGAATAATACAGACTCGACGGAACGAATCCAGCCCCGAGCTGGTAGAATAGAATTACAGACTCGACGGAACGAATCAGACCCCGAGCTGGGGGACAATACAGACTCGGCGAAACGAATCCGGCCCCGAGCTGGTGGAATAATACAGACTCGGCGGAACGAATCCAACCCCGAGCTGGTGGAACATTACAGACTCGACGGAACGAATCCAGCCCCGAGCTGGTGGAATATTCGAGACTTACACGAGAGAAGATTTTCAACTTCTGAGGCTCTGTGGATCCTGGCGCGGGCGTCCCCTTGTTAGGCCAGCGAAAATAAAAAATTGGAATGAAGCAAAGTTAACAAAAAGTGGAGGTGACTTAGCACATACCCCATGTAAAAATTCATGAAGTAAAAATAACAACTCGGGTGCTCCGAGGCAGCGTTTTGCCCGAGGCCTCCAAAACACAATTATGAACCTTACAATTCAGTGTCCTGGCTAACCAGGCTACATATACGATGATTCGGGCGGTTAGGCAATTCCTCATGGGGGAGGAAGACACCCCGTGTGTGCCCTCCCTGGGTGGTACTCAATGGGACTCATCAGCCGACTTGTAGGGGAAGAAACCTTCATGGGTCCGGTTTACCCGAGACTCATATAATCAATGGGACTATTCGGCCAAGCCCAAGCCAGGTGGTCTGATGGTTCACAATGGAACTCACCAGCCGACTTGCAGGGAAGAAATCTTTCTGGGTCCGGTTTACCCGGGAGCATGATGGTCATGGAGGCAATTAAGTCATCCCCACGCCATACTTCCGATAGTCTTCAACGAGATTCACCAGCCGACCTACATGAGGAGAAACGTCCTTGGGTCATGTTTTCCCGAGCTATTCCTCAAAAATGCGAGCCATGGGGTAGTGACGCTCCGGCCTCGGGGGTTTGATAATGACACCCGAAAGTGGCGTGCCACGACGGGTTCACGCGTTTCCCGCATGTGTTACATCCCTTAATGCGTTCTGGATCCTCAAAAGTGAAAGAAACCAGGTCAGAACACTTCCACCCGGGGGTTTGATAATGAAACCCGGGAGTGGCGTGCCACGGGCTTGATGCCCTTCCCAGTTACCGATCACCCCTTCGCATCGAGCACGTCCCAATAATATTGAACACGATTTTCGCATTTAATTAAACAACAAGTAAAGTGGACGAGCTTTTTAATTCAGAAAGAGAAAAAACATCTTCATATTCATGTGACCTATTGCCCTTCATACAACTCTTGGTGGGTCATTTCAAGAGAGTCTTTCCAAAAGTTCTTTGGTTCCAGCCAGCTTATCTAATTACTTGTGGTTCAAAGAAAAGGCTACTGGAAGTACCTTCTTAACATCTCGGCGTTCCAAGGCTTTTTGAGCCAGGTTCCGTCCAGTTGCTCCAAAATATACGCACTCGGTCTCACAATCTCCAACACTCTATATGGCTATTCCCACTTGGCGCGAACCTTCCTCAGTTCTTCGGGTATTCAATGTGACCCTTCTCAAAACCAAATCTCTGGGAGGAAGGATCAGATCTGAACCTTCTTATTGTAGAAACGAGCCATTCTCTGTTGACATACGACCGCTTTCATAGCCGACTTCTCTCGTTTTTCTTCGGCCAGATCAAGATGATTTCTGATAAGTTCTTCATTCTGTTCAGCCTCAAAATGTCGGACCCGGTGGGTGATCATCCCTATTTCTGCTGGGATAACTGCCCCACATCCATAAGCCAAAGAAATTGAGGTATCTCCTGTGGAATCCTTGTAGGTTGTCTGGTGTGCCCATAATATTTCTGGTAATTTTTCGACCCACTGACCTTTACATGACCCGAGTCGGGCCTTCAAATTTGCTTTGACCGTCTTGTTGGTAGCCTCGACCTGCCCGTTGGACTTGGGATGAGCAGATGAAGCGAATCTTAAGGCGATTTGAAGGTCTTCACAAATTTTCCTGAAACCTCTACTGTCAAACTGCTTCCCATTGTCGGTAATGATGGCCCGGGGAATTCCGAACCGGCAGATGACATTCTTTTTTACAAAATCTATTGCCCTCTTTTCCGTGATTGCAGACAGAGGTTCGACCTCTACCTATTTGGTAAAATAATCAATGGCAACAATGGCGTACTTGGCTTGTCCCCATTCTACAGGCATTGGCCCGATGATATCCAGCCCCCACTGAGCGAACAGCCAGGGGCTAACTAGTGAAGTCAACTGCTCTGCCGGCTGGTGGTGATGATGTTTGCATTCTTCTGGAACCTCTCACAGTTTATTGCCACCTTCATTCCGTCTTGGTGTATGGTCAACCAATATAATCCATGTCTCAAAGCCTTATGCACAATAAATTGCCCCCGGCGTGACTTCCATAAATACCCTTGTGGATCTCTCTGAGTACATAGTCAGCCTCTTCTGCCGCGCATCTCAAAAGCGGCACAATATATCCCATCCGGTATAATACCCATTCAATCAGATAAGATTTTGAGCTTCTGTATCTCAACTTTCTCGCTTCCTTCCTATATTCGGGCGTCTCCCCAATCCCCAAATACTTCTTGATCAGGTCCATCTAAGATGCCTTCTCTCATACTTCCACTTACATTACTTCTAGATTCCCAACGCTCATTTGAAATGCCAAATGAACGACTTCATGAGTTGTGAGAAACTACTGATGCTCACTGGAGTCAAACTTCTGAACCACAGAATTGCGGGTCCACCCAGGGTCAAAGGAAACACCTTGCAGATGGCTTCTCCCACCATTCCCTGCACTTCCATTAGTAGGACGAAGTTCTCGATGTGAGACTTAGGAACGGTGTGACCCCTGTATGCATTTATTGACGGCATTGTGAACCGCCTAGGAAATTCTGCCAGCAAGATTTCTTTTGTAAAGGGAGAGGCCATCTCTCTGTCCTGACCATCCCCTTTATCCACCTCTAGATTTTCCTCCCACTTTTTCATTTCTTTTCTAAACCAGGTTTTCATATGGTTATCAGCATCATCATATTGCCTCCCCCGAACATCTTCACGTCTGTTGCCTCGATCACGACATGCACCATGGCTAGACACCTCTCACTCCCCTCTCCCATATCTCTTACATTCTCCCTTCTTGGAGCGTGGGCTATTTGCTTGATGAATCCAACGTTTGTCTCTCTTCTTCTTCCCCCAACATTCTTTCCGTTGGCGGGGCTCTTGCTATCACCACTGACCCCACCCTCTGTGGCTCCTTCCTCCTGGATTCATTGTCACCGCTCAAGTATACCACCATTTTCCCTTCCGCTATCTCATTTCTCCTCCGACTTGGACCAGCCTCCAACCTCTCATTATTTGCTTTTTCCAGCATTTCCAGTTTCTCCAACATGGCATTCATGAGTGTCTGGTTCTCCTCCCTATCCTTTCTTATGCTCTCCTCCATTTTTCTCATCCACTCCATTGTTGAACTCTCCGATGACCTATGGTTCCCATCTTCCGCCATCGTCTTACTACGCAAGCTGCTTTTTGCTCTTTCCCCACAGACGGCGCCAACTGTTGACAAATGATTTTCGTCACAGGGGCAGTTTCGAGATAACTCACCCGAGACAACATTCCCTTAACCTCGAAAAGAAATGATTTAACGTGGTTCAGTGGAGCTTGTCAAACCTACGTCCACGGTCACAAAGCGGGGTGTGGGGGTTCTTTTATTACTAAACCGAGCTCGACCGACCTGTTTTAGTGAAGGTCTAAAGAAACCGAGCTGGTTGTGCTGTTTCTTATAAGTAGTTTTCAAATGGGAAATTTCGTAACCCTTACAAATGTGATCAACCTTCCTTTATATACTACTCAATACATGACACCGTTTCCGTATCCTTGTGACGCTAGCCCTGCAGGTCTGCGGATTTCCGGTGATTTGACAGGTTCATTCCCTCAGACTGCCATCGCCGAAAGCAAGATCTACCTTCTGAATTCTTATCACATCACGCAGTAAAAGTGCATTGTCAGACATTTTCATTAATGATGACAGCATGTTGAATTTCGAATGTGAGAATTTTGGAGGGAAAATCTAGCTGTTCCAATTCCCCGTCAGTCCTCAAGAGGTCGGTCAAACATCGAATTGATTTGCTCCCGCCACTTCCGACCTGATCCACAATATTCGAGCTATCAATCCTGAGAGTGAGTAGAAATGAATCGAGCTACCGGGCTATTGTGGTCTGTCTTGGCTCATTCGTTGTCGGTCTTGAAAATTTGAATCACATTGTGTCCTCTGGTAGGCCAAACCTGGGAGACCATGCCCGGGTTCTACGCCGGGCTGAAAACGGCACCTACCTTCTGATTCCTGGTTCTCTTCAAGTGGAACTTCCCTCTTTACCCTTATCGAATCTGCTCAAAAACCTTTTCCGCCGAAATCCCCATCAACAAAATTGAATGCGCGAACTGATATATGCGGGTTGTTATATATTATTCTTTTTATTCCTTGTAGCGTATTTAAGTTTTAAGCAAATCCAGTACCCGATCTGCTCTCATTATGTCTAGTTTTTCAATCTAATCGAATAAATTAAATACTTCAAATCAGATCATTTCAAATCAGGTGGTCGATTTCACCTCAAAATTTGTACAACTCTAACTATTGTAACGTAGTGAGCTTTTTTTTTTGTGTTTTTTCCTTTCTAATTTTCTCATGCCATATGATTTATGATTTCTCTCATCAAATTACTGTGGTCAATTTAATGTCATCAAATAGTAATATAACTTGCAAACAAACAGATCAGACAGCAATAGTAGATCTAGATGCATGAAACCCTAAAAACCAGAAAACCTTTAAAACAAACCAGAAAATGGAGATTACTGAATTGTCCAAGTCGAGATGATCTCTGTCCTTAAGAACTTATTGGCCCGTCACAAGTGCTCTGCGGTTTCGTATTGCCAACGTTCTCCCAGGATAACTTGGATTCTACTTGTACAAGGAGCACTCATTCACAAGTTTATGAACTAGGAATATGGTGAAACTCTCTCAAAACAAAGGAAAAACAAATGTCTCTTTAAGAAATTCGGATCTGTTTTCTATGTCTAATTTTTGGATATCAAACCTTCTTATATAAGACATGGAAGGGTGCCTATAGGGTACCCTTTGGGATGGGGTGCAACCCCCCAAAGGGTTGTACCCCTCACAAGCACCCAATCCAACCAAAAGACATAATTACCCTTAATGAAATATTTTGAAGAATTTCCTACAATCCCCCACAATTCTTCAAATATTCATGGAGACACTTGAGAGAGTTACCATGAACTAAAGCTGCATCGAAATAGGTAGCTTTCGCCTTGAACCTTTCCTAGTGAGTGACAATCGGATTTACTTGGCAAACCAGTGACCCATAGTCTTGAACTGTTCTGCCGTTGGTGTAAACCAAGACAATTGCCAACACACAGCTTTAATTCGACCATTTTCCCGTTCTACGGTTGTGTTCATTTTGGCCCTGAACAACGGTCCTGGATTCATCAAGTACTTTAGGGTAACCCGCCTTTAAAGGTTCCCATGGAAGCGACCTCACTTCTTACTTGAAATAGGTGATCTACTATGAAGAGGTAATCTGTCTTTACCCCATTAGGACTCATCTCCTAATATAGTGATCATTAAAAGCATTAGCTTATCCTAACCAATAACAGACAGCACTCAGCGTCATTATCGGAATGGGAAAGAGTACGAAACTCTTCAGTGCTTGTTTTGAATTGCACAAATTTTCTGTTGTCTCTGTTGAACCTAGATCTTGGGATCTCCAGTCAACTAGGTTGGGTTTCCACAGTGACAATTCTTAGATTATAGGCTTCAAGCCCATTCCCCTCGATGACTTCTCAACTTGCTCTCGAGGTAAACCTTTAGTTAGTGGATCCGCTAGGTTTTCCTTCGACCTGACATAATCGATCGTTATTATGCCACTTGAGAGCAGTTGACGTATGGTATTATGTCTCCGACGTATGTGTCGAGACTTACCATTATACATTGTATTTTGGGCTCTCCCAATAGCCGATTAGCTGTCACAATGTATGCTTATTGCTGGCACTGGTTTGGGCCAACTAGGAATATCCTCCAGGAAGTTTCTAAGCCATTCTGCTTCTTCCGCTGTTTTTTCTAACGCTATGAATTCTGATTCCATAGTAGACCGGGCAATACATGTTTGCCTCGAGGATTTCCATGACACGGCTGCATTACCAAGTGTGAAAACAAATCCACTCGTGGATTTGGAATCCATCGTATCAGATATCCAGTTAGCATCGTTGTAACCCTCTAGTATAGCAGGATATCTCTCGTAGTGCAGCCCATATTTTGAAGTTTCTCTCAGATACCTCAAAACTCTTATTATGGATTTCCAGTGGTTGATACCTGGATTGCTCGTATATCTGCTAAGTCGATTCACAGCTTGAGCGATATCAGGTCGTGTGCAATTCGTGAGATACATCAGACTTCCGATGATTCTCGAATACTCTAGTTGCGATATGCTTGAACCAGTATTCTTTGATAAATGAAGAGTTAGGTCTACAGGGGTTCTAGCCACATTTAGATCCCCTTTGATATATTTATCGAGTATCTTATCAATATAATGAGTCTGTGATAATATATATCCGTCTGATGTCCTAGAAATCTTTATTCCTAGGATCACATCAGCTATCCTCATATCTTTCATATCAAATCTGCTGGATAACACGTTTTTGGTAGACTGAATCATTTCATGATTGCTACCAATTATCAGCATATCGTCTATATAGAGACACACAATGACATATCCTTTCTGAGTTGATTTGGTGTACACACACTTATCACACTCATTGATTTTGAACCCATTTGACAATATTTCTTTGTCAAATTTCTCATGCCATTGTTTCGGTGCTTGTTTTAATCCGTACAAGGATTTTACAAGTTTGCACACCTTCTGTTCTTGTCCAGGAACACTAAACCCTTCTGGTTGTTCCATGTAAATCTCTTCATCCAATTCACCATTCAAGAATGCCGTCTTTACATCAATTTGATGTATTTCAAGACCAAATATAGCTGCTATGGCTATGAGCATTCTTATCAATGTGATGCGAGTCACTGGTGAATAGGTGTCAAAGTAATCAAGGCCTTCCTTTTGTCTATAACCTTTTATGACAAGTCTTGCCTTATACTTATCTATTGATCCATCCGTTTTCATCTTCCTTTTGAATATCCATTTGTAGCCCAGTGGCTTACAACCTGGCGGAAGATCAACCAACTCCCAAGTATGGTTCTGTAGGATCGAATCAATCTCACTATTAATAGCCTATTTCCAAAGAGGTGCCTCCGGAGAAGCCATAGCTTCTTTATAGCTTTGAGGCTCATTTTCTAACAAGTATGTCAAAAAATCGGGACCAAAACGACTTAGACGTTCTAGCTCTTTTGCTACGTCTAGGCTCGATTGTCTCAGCATTTACACGTTGATCTGATTCCAAGTCAACCTGATCACTATAATTGACAGTGTCAGATGTCCTTTTGAGAGACTCAGTTATTAGTCTTTCCTTACAAGGAAACGTCTCTTCAAAAAATATCGCATTTCTTGACTCAATTATCATATTTGGATTGATGTCAGGAATCTCCGACTTGTGTACCAAGAATCGATACGCACTACTGTTATGAGCATATCCAATGAATATACAGTCAACAGTTTTTGGTCCTATTCTAACCTTCTTAGGTTTAGGAACCATTACTTTGGCAAGACACCCCTACACTTTGAGGTATTTGTAGGAAGGTACGAAACCTTTCCACAATTCATATGGTGTCTTGTCTAGTCTTCTATGAGGAAGCTTGTTCAGAACGTAGTTCGCGGAAAGCAAGGCTTACCCCCACAAGTTCTGGGGGTACACCCGAACTTGTCAACATGGCATTCATCATTTCCTTCAACGTTCGGTTTTTGCGCTCCGCACTTCCGTTCTGTTGAGGAGAATAGGGAGCAGTGGTTTCGTGAATAATTCCGTGCACAGAACAATATTCACTGAATGGTGAAACATATTCACCTCCTCTATCACTCCTGATTCTTTTGATTTTCTTGCCAAGTTGATTTTCAACTTCGCTCTTATAGTGCACAAAGCTCTCAATAGCTTCTGCTTTGCTTCTCAGCAAGTACACATAGCAGAATCTTGTGCTGTCATCGATAAAAGTGACAAAGTACTTTTTACCGCCTCTTGTTTGCACAATATTCAAGTCACATACATCGGTATGTATAAGTTCTAGCGGTTCAGAACTGCGTTCTATAGTATGAAATGATGTTCTATGCATTTTTTCTTCAACACATGCTTCACACTTATGTTGGCTATCAATTGCAAATTTAGGTATAAGGTCCATGTTAATTAATTTACGCATGGTATCATAATTAACATGTCCTAACCTTTCATGCCATACATTTTGTGACACAATAATATAAGCAGACGAACTAGCTTTATTAATAGCACGATTAACAGTCATTACATTTAGCTTGAAAATGCCCTCAGTTAGGTATCATTTTCCTACATACATATCATTCTTAGTCATTACAAACTTATCAGAAACAAATACAAGCTTAAAACCAGCCTTACTAAGAAGAGAGCCCGAGACCAAGTTCTTCCGAATATCTGGAACGTGCAGTACATTCTTCAATGTTAGCTCCTTTCCGGATGTCATCTTCAGAACCACTGTGCCTTGTCCAACCACCTGAGAGGTAGACGAATTTCCCATGGTCAGATGATCGCCGTCATCGACCTTCTGGTACATGGAAAACATCTTACTGTCTGCAAGATATGACGAGTAGCCCCAATGTCTACCCATCATTCTCTCTGTCCTTAAGAACTTATTGGCCCGTCACAAGTGCTCTGCGGTTTCGTATTGCCAACGTTCTCACAGGATAACTTGGATGCTACTTGTACAAGGAGCACTCATTCACAAGTTTATGAACTAGGAAGATGGTGAAACTCTCTCAAAACAAAGGAAAAACAAATGTCTCTTTAAGAAATTCGGATCTGTTTTCTATGTCTAATTTTTGGATATCAAGCCTTCTTATATAAGGCATGGAAGGGTGCCTATAGGGCACCCTTTGGGATGGGGTGCAACCCCCCAAAGGGTTGTACCCGTCACAAGCACCCAATCCAACCAAAAGACAGAATTACCCTTAATGAAATATTTTGAAGAATTTCCTACAATTACTTGCAGTTATAAATTAGTTAATATGCCCAGTCATATAAATATTTTCGTTTGATATTTTCTGTGTACAAGTCAAGATACAACGAATGAATAGAAACGGTGATCTTATCATCAGATCTAAGCTACAACTCCAAGAACATGTAACCAAAACTTTACAGTGAAACTGAAACTGAAGGATACGTCAGCATCAATGAGGCCAATTGGGCAAATGACCAGTAGATTGTGAGCTTCCAAGAAAAATGTAAGCATGCATTGTTTAATCCCCATCAACTTTAAATATTAGTGGACTATTCTTGGCATCCTTTTGCAATTAACATGTCTTGTCGTCTGCTCTGTTCTTGCACCATATAATATCCCACTGTTTGAGGTAATCTCTATTGTCTCTGTTCTGTCAGTTTCATATAAATAAGAAGACCCTATTATTGCCATCGCCTCGTAGTCTTCAAATATTGTAATCAAATTTATCATCTGGTACTTAGGATGATCATGAGTAGGATTTAGTATGCGTTTATCAATATCTAACTTGCACTCATTTAAAAAATCAATTACCATATTCACTATAGGTTTTGTTTTCGATTATCGTACCTGTCTAGATGACTAGATGAATTTACACATAAACCAAATTCGCATTTATACCCAATGATTTTATTTTTATTTTTATGGGTTCTTAAAAATTAACTTAAAATTTGAGAAAGACTATACTTCACGATACTTCCCAATCACATAAATTTAATTGTATTGTGGACTGTTTTGATTTATTCTCATTTTTTTGTCATATTTTGATGTTGTATCTATTCAGCTTAATAAAACTCATACTACCTTAAGTTTGCATACCTGTCTTGCTTACAACTCAACTTAAGAAATCCCGACTTTTAAGGAGAAAATTAATTTGTTCTAAGCATTTGTCAGTGTGCTTCAGAGGGATATTATTTTTACTGTGCGGACTTGTGTTAGTTTATTAAAGAACATGAAATCATCTTATGAAAATAGATGGCTTCATCGTTCTTGGCATTTATCAATGACATTTTCTGAGTTTCATTTGTTTGTTTTGTTGTTTGCCAGTTTGGCTTTAGTTGTTTAGCTTGGAGGGTCTATCATCTTTAGCTTGTTCTCTTTGGGATATGTCATGTGCTTTTGTTGTGGTTTTCTTTGTTTAATCTACTTACCTTATCCAAAAAAAAAAAAAACTACAAAGACTATTACAAATATTTGGTTACTTTGTTCTTACAAAGGACTCTGAACAAACAGTAAAAGAGAACACGAATGATACAATAAACAACACAACAAGAGTAATAAAACAGTCACAAGACACTGCAATCAGTCACGGCAGTGCAGCAACGAACCAGAGACAGGAACATCAGTTGAGTAACGAAGGCAGTGCAGTATCGAACAAGCAACAAGAACCGAGAGAATTCCGAGTCTTGTTGATTCGGCAACAATCTCCTTAAAATAAATTTATCCCCCATCGAATGGTGCAGTAGAACGCGAGACGACTGTTTCCCAGGATGCAACGAAAATAGACGAGAAAGGGCACCACCAAAATCGTCTTCAACGAACCACGAAGTGTCTGAACTCTTTCAACAAAATCGTAAAGAAAACTTCAGGGAAAAATGTTATGTCTTTTGTTCGTATTTTATCTCTTTTCAAAAACAAAATCACTCCACCATTAAAAGAAAATGAGCATGCCAATTCAATAGAGTTATTGGGAGACTTTTCATTATTTGTAACCACCCAGTTAATTAATAGAATTAATTTAACTGTTATGGAACTTCAAAAGAACTTGGAAAAAATAAAGAGACTTGCAAAAAGTGCTGGACCGAGCCCGCACAATTTGGTTCGGCATTCGTGTACGCAGGACGCGCGGGTGCACACGAGTCAGGCCTGTTCGGATTTTGATTTGCACCCCCTGCGCGCGCACGTAGAGAGAGCCTCTATCCTTATAACACTTACCCATCTACATATGAGCAATCATATATAAACACAATTTTCCTTATTAACTTTTCTATGTGGGATAAGCTTATTTCTCTTTATTTTCCAACACCAATGGGTGAACTTTGAGCAACAATTTCTCATTCACCCAAGCACCATTTTAAGCATATGAATATATCATCCGAACTACTCACGGAGGAGTATCCGAATCACTCAAAAATAACCACTAACACGAAGTGGACCATGCTTAAAATTGTACCTCGAAATGCTTACTAGTGAGCATTTTCCAACAATCCCCCACTTGAATGAAATTGGCGAAAAAACGTCAAATAAAATTATTTTATAGAAACATTTTATTTTGACCTTGAAGAGTTCAACGGTTCAACACCTGCATAGGATAGGTAGGCCTCAGCCTTTGAACATTCCCTTGTGAAAATATATCTCATTTACTAGCTGACAGTTGACACAATGTCATTGAACTGTACTGCCGTTCATGTAAATGAAAACATATATCACACATATATTTTACCTAACACATCTGAGTTCTCATTATTATGTTCATTTTGACCATGAACATCTACCTGGTTCTGCAAGAGTTTCTAAGAATTGAGCCCCGTACAATTCCCTTTGAACCAACCCCACTTCTCTCTCACATAGGTGATTTCTTATTTAAGAGTAACTCGTATTATTCTGCTCGGATTCCCGACGCATAAGAATCATTAAAAGCCTTTGCTTAACCTCTTCCATACGAGCATCACTGTTTCATTTCACCATAGGAATGACTCGAGGATAACCCCCCCCCCCCCCCCCACAGTGAACCAATTATGTCTTTTACGAGTAGGTTGTCCCATTGAACCTAAATCTTGGGATCTCCAGTCAACAAGGTTGGGTTTTCCTTCTTAATAAACATTTATCTAACAGGCTTTAGTCCCATTCCCCTCGATGATTTCACAACTAACTCTCTATTTAACCATTTGGTTAGCGAATCCGCAATGTTATCCTTTGACTTTACATAGTCAATCGAAATAACTCTAGTTGAGAGTAATTGTCTAACGGTATTGTGTCTACGACGAATATGTCTTGACTTACCATTATACATATTGTTATGTGCCATTCCAATTGCAGATTGACTATCGCAATGAATGAAAATTGCTGGCACTGGCTTATGCAACCTTGGAATATCCTCTAGAAAATTTCGCAGCCATTCTGCTTCTCCAGCACACTTATCTAATGCAATAAATTCTGATTCCATTGTAGATCTGGCCTGTTTGGAGGATTTCCATGATATAGCTGCATCTGCTAGTGTAAACACATAGCCACTGGTAGACTTTGAGTCTTTCATATCAGATATCCAGTTTGCATCACTGTATCCTTCGATTACGGCTGGATATCTATGATAGTGCAACCCATAATTACGAGTAAATCGTAGGTACCCGAGTATTCTCACTATTACTTTCCAGTGAACAACCCCTGGATTACTCGTATATCTGCTGAGCTTGTTTACTGTACAGGCTATATCGGGCTTGTACAACTCGATAAATACATCAGACTCCCGATCAGTCTAGAGTATTCTACTTGAGATATACCATCTCCCCTATTCTTTGATAGATGTAGACTCACATCTAAAGGAGTTCTAGCCACAGCATAATCATCATTGTTGAATTTACCAAGAATTTTATCCACATAGTGCGACTGATCAAGAATAAGTCCATATGGACTTCTCGAGATCTTTATTCCCAGAATGACATCTGCTAGACCCATGTCTTTCATGTCAAACTTAGATTTCAGCATATTCTTGGTGGATTTTACCATTTTACATCACTCCCGATAATCAATATGTCATCAACGTAGAGACATAAAATGACATAGCCAACTTCTGTCTCTCTGACATAAATACATTTATCACATTCATTGATTTTGAAACAATTTGCCAGTATGGTGTCGTCAAACTTTTTATGCCACTGTTTCAGAGCTTGTTTCAATCCATACAAGGATTTTACTAACTTGCATACTTTCTTTTCTTGTCTTGGACCTATAAAGCCTTCAGGTTGTTCCATGTAGATTTCTTCATCTAAATCTCCATTTAGAAAGGCTGTTTTCACATCCATCTGATGTACCTCAAGATTGCGCAAAGCTGCAATCGCTGCTATCATCCTTATGGAATTTATCCTCGTTACATGAGAGTAAGTGTCAAAGTAATCAATACCTTCATGTTGCCTGTAGCCTTTAATTACAAGTCTTGCTTTGTGTATGACACAGATGTTGGACGATGCTGTTCCGGGCTCGTGGCCCGATTGGGAGTACGGAGTAGCCCGCGGGGGAATAAACCGGAGAAATAACATGGAGTCGCCACCCGGTGTGAACCGGGAAAATAATTTAAGGCCGCACTCACCCATCGCAAGGGAAGACCTCAAACCGTTGGGTTCAGAATGGTCCCTTACTTATGCCACTTGTAATGATATGATTTGTGCAATAATCTAACCAAACCTAAGCAACGTATATTTCCAAGGATAATCTATTCCTAAGTTTTCATGTATAAAATGAATCATCATAACGGCAAACATACGATATCACACAATAATCTCATGAACATGTTGAATTATCAAACACGAAAAATAAATAACAACATAAGCATAAAAGTGAATTGAATGCCTATTGCGAAAGAAGATAACCAAATCATGCATAGAGGAATATCGTACTAACAGCTAAATCATGCTTAAGAACCGAGTAACATACTAACGACCTATTCATGCTTGAACACCATTTCATGAACACATCAAATAGATAAATGCGGGGATACAAATAGATGATAACAGTGAAAGTATCAATAATAGAACGGTATGATTAATTACATGATACAAGAGAAACCACCCAAGAAGCAATTATGCATGAAATATGATGAAAAGGAATCAGTTTAGTGTATGCGCGTTCGTGTAGCGTTTGTAAACGCGTTCGAATGGGAAACAGAAGGTTCGCGTTCGTATAACGTTTGATAACGCGTTCGAACGGGACAAGACCTGATGAAACAAAATGTATGTGCGGTCGAGTAGCGTTCGTAAACGCGTTCGAATGGTAAATAGAAGGTTCGCGTTCGTATAGCGTTTGAGAACGCGTTCGAACGGGATAAAACCTGATGAAACAAAATACATGCGCGTTCAAGTAGCGTTCGTAAATGCGTTCGAACGGGAAACAGAAGGTTCGCGTTCGTATAGCGTTCGAGAACGCATTCGAACGGGGCAGAACTTGATGCATGATAGACGACGCAAACACATACATAGATGCATAATGTAGGACCCCGTGTGCCCGATTGAACTCATTCCCATTCAATCGAGTATACCTCGTCCGGCACGGCAAAACATCGTGGTAAAGGTAGCCTTTAGGCATTTTCCCTCGAATAGAGGACCTTTAATCCAACCTAGTTAGCCCATGCGCACTAGAATGCAACACATGCGTAAACAGAGCAATGATATGCAAAAGGTCAATGACATAACAAAAGGCGCGGCAAAACATCGTGGTAAAGGTAGCCTTTAGGCATTTTCCCTCGAATACAGGACCTTTAATCCACCCTAGTTAGCCCATGCGCATTACATCATAATGCATAAAAATGAATGAGACAATAATGTGGACTTTTGTATATCCGATTAAACGCATCTCACATTCAATCAAACACACTTCGTCCGGTGCGGCAAAGTATTGTCGTAAAGGTAGCCTTTTGGACTTTTCTCCCCTCAAATTGAGAACCTTTAGACTAACATACTAAGCCCATGCGCATTACATTACAATGCATATAAAATAAGGATAACAATGTAGGACTTCGTATACTCGATTGAACATATTTCACGTTCAACCAAACGTACTTCATCCGGCGCGGCAAAGTATTGTTGTAAAGGTAGCCTTTTGGACTTTTCTTCCCTAAAATAGAGAACCTTTAGACCAACATACTAAGCCCATGTGTAGGCATTGCATTTTCGCATGTGAAACCCGATGATGAGTCTCAATTGGAGGCACTACCTTTTTAGCTAAGGATATTGCGGGAAACGGAGGTCGAAAGGGGAAATTCGGAAAAGTATGTCATCAAGTTCATTCCACAAGTTCACTGTCTTCGTTGGTGCTGCGTTCGTTCCTCCGTTCGAACCTCGTGCAGATTGCGGACGTTCGTGCCGCGTGTGAGGAGGCGTTCGAACGGAGCCGGTGATTCTGGTTTTGCTGCTAGCCTCACACCTCAGCCCATTTAGCCCCCCAAAGCCCATAAAACACATCCCAAATTAAATAAATAAATATTAAACATTAAATAAAATATTTAAATAATTTACCAATTAAATAAAACATGAAATAAAATCAAGCCTAATAAAAATAAATCAAATGTATTATATACTAAAACTAAAAATAAGATTTGCCTAATTAAAATCAATCCTAACCAATTAAAACCAATCAAATATTTGACTTCCTAATTCAATAAGATATACACCAATTTAAATTAGTTGACTTCCTAAAATAAAATATTTTGTCCCCCCTCAATCTTGTGTATACCTTTCTCATCTCTCCTAATTTGGAAAGAGGATCTCTTCCTTGTGAGGCAAGGTGAAACCCTAGACATCTTCTATATAAACAACCCCTAACCAAAGCCATCCTCTCCTTGACACAACCTAATCACGCCCAAGGCATAAAATTCACATCCAAACTCTCTCGAAATCTCTCTAGACTCTCTCTACACACCCGAGACTAAACAAAAGAAAAACACACTTGACATATACACAAAAAGAGAACAAAAGAGCCCCAACCATCTCCCATAGCCGAAAACCACCTCCGCAACCCCCCCCCCCCCCCCACATCACCGAAACAGCCACCTACACAGCAGCCCTCCACCACCGAAAATTACCACAAAAGCCACACTGTATTACACGCCCAAACAGCAGCAAAATCACCTTAACAGCAGCCCAAATCCTTAAAAAACAGTAACATAAAAACTGCATAGATAATCTTAAAAATAATCACATAATTGCACTAAGAACCCACACAAACTTGGAATTTTATTGGAAACGTTAAAACAGGTGGCCCGTGCAGTGAGCAGCAAGACAGAAGCCGAATAGGAGCAGAACAGAGTTCGAACCGCAAGCAAAACAGCAAAGCAGTGAGCTAGGACGCTAAACCAGTGAACCAGAAAAGTTGCGGAGCTGTACCCCTTCCGATCTTCGTGGAACGCGAGTCCGAGAGACGGCTTAAAAGGTTAGACCTGAGGGTATCTTTCACACTTGTTTTCTTTTTCCGCATTATTTATTAAGTATTACTTGTATGATTGTCATGTTGGAATGCATGTGTGGTCTTGAGTAGATAAACATGCATGAATTATGAAATGTAATATGTTGTGGGTATTGGATGAATGAGAGATGTGTCAACTCTCGCGGTATATCGGATGGAAACCCGGACATAAATTTCATAGCCGATTCCGAATGGACGGTAATATGATCTGTACTCGGGCCACAACTCCACGTACCGCTTGGGTAAACGGCACCATCTTTCTTTTGTTGTGTTGCTTTTGTTTATTTAGTTCTCTTTACTTGAATTCAATATGTTGTTTAGTTATGCATGATTCAACCAAGTGCATGGGCTTAGTGAGTTAGTCCAAAGGTCCTCCATTTGGGGACAAAGAGCCGAAAAGGCCACCTTTGTGACACTACTTCGCGCCGCGCCGGTTGTTGTGTGTTCGGTTGGATGCGAGATACGTTCAATCGGTCATACTTAATTTGATATTAGTATCTTTTATGTATGGTTCAATCAAGCGCATGGGCTTAGTAAGTGGAATGAAAGATCCCTTATGGGGAGGGGTTAAAACCCGTTACCACAATGCTTTGCCGCGCCGGTTGATGTGTGTTCAGATTGGATGTAAGATGTGTTCAATCGGGCATACTTGGTTGATATGATTGGTTCTATTCTTGTATGTGTGATGTGACGCGCATGGGCTTAGTATGTTGGTCTAAAGGTCCTCTCTTTGAGAGATCAAGAGCCCCAAAAGGTCACCTTTACGACAGTACTTCGCCGCGCCCTTTTATTTTGTGTTTATGTATTGCATCCCATTTCATGCATCAGGTCTGTTCCCGTTCGAACGCGTTTACGAACGCAACTCGAACGCGCATGTATTTTGCCTTGTCGTGCATCAGGTCTTGCTTACGTTCGAACGCGTTCACGAACGCCATACGAACGTAGGCATTCTGTTTCATTTCCGTTCGAACGCTTTAACAAACGCTATACGAACGTGAGCATTCTGTTTCACTTCCGTTCGAACGCGTTATCAAACGCCATACGAACGCGAACATTCTGTTTACCATTCGAACGCGTTTACGAACGCTACATGAACGCACACGCACTTTCTTAGTTTCATAATGCATCATGTCTGGTTCCGTTCGAACGCGTTCTCGGACGCTACACGAACGCGAACCTTCTGTTTACCGTCGAACGCGTTTACGAACTCTACACGAACGCGCACCCATGTCTTAGTTTCATAATGCATCAGGTCTGGTTCCGTTCGAACGCGTTCTCGGACGCTACACAAACGCGAACCTTCTGTTTACCGTTCGAACGCATTTACGAACGCTACACGAACGCGCACCCACTGAATCGAGTCATCTTCATTAGATTTCATGCATAGTTTTCCTAGTAGCTATCCCCACATGTATGAATACAACTATGTTAATGAATTACAATTCATATGCTTGTGTCGTGATAACATTTGAGTATTTTTCTTGTGGTATATCGGATGGAAACTCAGACGTAAATTCCGTAGCCGATTCCGAATGGACGGTAGTGCGGTCTGTACTTGGGATACAATTCCACGTACCACTTGGAAAAGTGCCCATATGTATGGTATGGTTAATATGTGTGCTTGTGTTTTCTTGAGTGTAATATGCAAATAAAGTTGTATGTTCGTTGCTATTTTGATATATGTTAAGCATGCGATTTTAGATATGAGATATATGTGAAATGTGTGCATAAGTTTTATTTTGCATATGAGAATTTAGAAGCATGATACTCTTGGAAATAAGTGTTACTTAAGCTTGATTAAATTATTACATAAATCCTTTCATTACAAGTGACATGAGTAAGGGACCATTCTGAACCCAACGGTTTGAGGTCTTCCCTTGCGAGGGGTGAGTGCGGCCTTAAATCTTTGTCCCGGTTCACACGGGTGGCGACTCCATATTATTTAGTATTTCCCAACTAGTGCCGCGAGCCTAAACGGCGTCGCCCAGGTCCTGTTATCTACAGTCTGGCGACTCCACTGGGGACATGAGAATTGGCCCCGAAATATTGTCTTGTAATGAGTGGATTTATGTTTTAATTGGCCATGTCTATAGTGGATAAGTGAGGGTTTAATCAAGGGCACTTTGAGGCTAGGTAATGG